>PVKE010000063.1:0-61654 GCA_004027555.1 Craseonycteris thonglongyai | reverse complement strand
CCCACGTCGGTTGTACAGGGGGTCCCAGCATGCATGCCTCTGTGATCTGCTGTCTCTCCACTGAGGTTAGACCTGGAGTCGTAAGCATTCTGTTCTTGGTGGGCTCTGCCGATGCTCACTGAAGCCCAGGGACCCCCAAGTTATCCCAAACCAGGTCAACCTGGCCAATCAGGTCACTTCACTGGTGCCATAACCTGGTAACTTCTACCCATCCACTCACTCCTGTTCTTCGGTAAACCACTCGAGTACTCATGATACACCCCATTTGTCACGTTACTAAGACTGAACCCTGTAGATGGTGCATCGAGCTGTAGCATTTGCAAATCCCTGAGCAAATGCCTGGTGACGGGTAAGTCACATACAGCTTTGCATTGCCATTTTCTCATTTGCAAAATGAGGATAATACCCACTCTCCCGTTCCCAGGGAAGTATCCTGTGGATAAAATGATACAGTGCGTATTAAACAATTTTGGAAACTGGAGAGAAACAGAAAGCAATCATTGTGTGGTAACCACGTTTATTGGCATCAAAGAAAACTTAGTCTCCTGTCTTCTCAATTCTGCTGCTCCTGGGGATCCTGCGTGCATTTGTAGACTTGGAATAAAAACACAGCTGGGCTGGGCAAGTGTTCTCTTTCTAAAAGTCTCTCTTGGCCTAACTGAGGGATGTGCGCTCCCCTTGGCACTTCGACAGAGCTCCTTTGAGGGGTGAGGTTGATGTTTGGGCTGGGAAAGGACCATAGTCCTGCAGCTCCCCAGCCTGGCCCCGCCTGAGATCATCTGGGAAGCCAACCCTCAGGGCCCTAGGGCAACCCCAGATGCAGTCCAGCCCCCGACGTGGACGGCAGCGTCACTTCCCACCCTGGTGTGTGCCCAAGCTGGCTTCTTTTACGCTGCTGGCAGTCTAGACTTTCTAGCCAATGGCAGTAACATTTCTTGTTCTGAGAAAATCACTATATGACGGCAGTTCCTGACAGATGCAAAGTAAGCAGGTTGAGGAGGGGCCCTCCCTTCCAGTCTGCACAAAGGAATCTTGGGCGCCAGCAGCGGCTACCTAAGCCTCCGGGTTCCTGGATCCATAGGGTCTTCAGTCCCCATGCCCTCTGGCTTTTGTCCACCATGCCCTCCTCATGCCCCCACCCCTACAGGTCTGCTGCCGTCCCTTACACTTCAGTTGCAAACTGAAGGCATGAGGGCTGGCCTGTCCCACTGACTTGGTCCCACCCCACCCCTGTGAGGGTCTGATGTCCACTCCAGCAGCAATGCATATAGCGTTCCTCCCCTCACTTTCAGCAGGGCCTCAGAGGTAGACCAGCCGTCCCCCGGGGCTGCCGGCAAGTCAGGATTTCGGCCCTGGTGACCAACAAGAGCTCTGTCCTGGGTGAGCCTGGTGAGGCTTGGCCTGAGCCAGTGCCGGACAGGGTCTGTCTCTGGGCTTCCGCTGGTGACTCTGACCTCTGAGATGGAGGCACCGGTTGCTGCTGCTGTGCTCGGAGACCCCTGCTCCTGGCTCTTCCGGACCCCTCTGACCAGATAGCAGGCCATGGATTCCTCGTTCAGCACGCCAGCAGATGCAGTAGCAAGGCGGAGACAGAGGATTGGAGCCTCAGATGCATCGGCAGCAGAGCTCGGTTTTCCCACGGCTTTCCCTGCCCCCACATCCCATCACCTTGAACGTGAATGCCAGGCTTCTCCAACCCCTGCTCTCGGTGGGGACTTGTAGGGAAGATTGGTGCTAGCTCACTTGTGCTCACAGGGATGCTTCTAGCGGAGCTAATCTAAGTCCCCATTGGTTCCCCATCTCGGTACCATGTGGGGAGTGGGACAAGATTTTGTACCTGTCCTGACTCTGTAGAGATGGGCACTATAGACTGATTATTTGTGTCCCCCAACAATTCATGTGTTGAAACCTAACCCCCAGTGGGATGCTATTTGGGGTCTGTGGGAGGTGATTAGTGGATCCCTCAAGAATGGGATCAGTGCCCTGAATAAAGAGACCCCAGAGAGTACCCTCACCCCTTTCAGCACTTGGGGACACAGCAAGAAGACGGCCACCTGTGAGCCAGAAAGTGGCTTCTCACCAGACACTGAATCTGCTGATGCTTTGCTCTTGGACTTCCCAAGCCCAAGAAGTGTGGGGAATCGATGTCTGTTGTCTATAAGCCGCAGGCCATGGTGCTGTCTCATCGCAGCCAAACGGAGTAAGGCAGTGGGGGAGAGGCATGCACCTCAAGGGCCTTTTCTCACATTCCCACGTCACCATCCCACCTCCTGGGTCCTCCCGGGCCCCTCCCACTCTCGGCCTGGGAACGAAGAGACATGTATTTGCCAATTGCTCTTTTCATACATAGAAGCCCCTCCTGAAATGCTAGAAACTCAATGCTTCACGAAGTCTTTGGCTGGTTTCTTAAGACTTGGGTCACTTGATCACTCCCTCTGATGATTATTTTTCATCAACTTACTCCCTAGGATAATAAGATGGTTATATAATAATAAACATAAGAAGAACTGCCGTTTACTAAGCGTCTGACTAAGCTAAGCATGTTATACCCGTTTCCTCATTTAATTCTCACAGCATCCCTGTGAGGCAGGACGAGTTGCCTATGTTCTCAGAAAGGCGCAGCTGCACTCGGGTTGGGAGATCGCACGGCCGCCCAGCTCAGCGCAGACACTCACTGGGCTCCTCTGAGCCTGGGGCAGGGAGCAGCCCTCCTGCTCTCCAGGGCTGGACAAGCCCTTGCAGGGGCCTCTGGATTGGCAGGAGCCAGCAACCTTGAGGGGGGGAGGTCTCAGGAATCTGACGGGGCATCTGAACTCCGGCCTTGACAGGGTAGCTGGGTCTTCCCAGAGTAGAGCCAGCCTTACATCCAGCTGGATCACGCCCTTTCTAAGTAGGACTCAATACTCCTGATGAGTGGGGACATTGCCAGCCACCCCAGGCGGGCCCCTCCAGGCCAGAAATGTTGTCAGCAACTCCTTGCTTGTCAGCCACAGTGTTCTAAAAGCTTTTGCCATCCCTTAGCGTCCTGTCCCTGCTGCACCTGCCTTTGCACCCTACCTACGTTTGGAGCGGGAAGACAACATTTTTTTCCCGTAATATCCTTTTTACAGCCATTTGGTGCAAGGGCTGAGAGCTGTCAGAGCAGTAATGTATTGCAGCAAATTAACATATTTTCCTGAAATGGTAATTAGACCCTTTCTGTGTCCTCTGAATACACATTTTTTGAAGTATGAATGAGGTACTGACATCAAAGTCTCCCTTTAAATCATAGTTATTAGTGCATCTGCCCAAATGATTCAAGGGGACTGGCTGGCAGCGGTTTGTAAGTTTAGAGGAATTTAAAGGTGAGTCACAGCACTTCTTTAGAAAAGTTAAAATGCCCAGTGTCTCCAATAAGGGCTTGTTGCTTCACACCCTAGAACTATTTCCAGTCCAGCAGTGCTATTTAACTCAATTCAGCACATCTTCATTTGCACCTTGTTCAGTTCCTGATTGGGAGCAAGATGTGGTTGCTGCCTTGTGTCTTAGAAGGAGGGACACACAGATGACTTTAAGAGGAAGCATCAATGAAACGACATGCAGACACAGAAGACAGAAGAGGCAGGGGCAATCACAAACAGCGTCTTCAGAAGGTGGCACTTGAGCTGGACCTTGAAGGGGGACAAAGATGGAGTGCTGTTGACGATAAATACATCGCAAGTTTAGGGAAGCAAATAAAAGCATGAACCTGGAAATGGTGAGAACCCAGCTTCTAGGGCTTACTATCAGCGAGTGATCCTGTGCGGAAGGAGATGTGGTCTCCATCATGGGCCTCTCAAAAGTGCCAGCAATCGCAGCATGTTTGGGACACCAGGATGAGGTGGAGCAATAGTCAGGCTATCGTGGAAGGTGTCGTGAGCCATGAACAATTTGGACCTTTAACCTTAAAGAACCAGAGGGGCCATTGAAGCTTTAAAAAGATGATTTCTTTTTATTGTTTGAGAGGAGGTGGGGGGAGGGCCCAGAGCAGTCTCCATAGTTGCACATCATTCGTTGTGACGTGGTGTCATTCCACACAGGTGGATGTGGGGCCACGCGGGGCAGGCACTGGGTGAATCCGTAGCTTATGGTAGTTGTAACCCAGGGCCTGGATTTGCTCTAGCAGCTCTGTTCACGCCCCGACAGCCGGTGCCACACTCTGCCCTGGCAGCGCAGGCTGTGCCCTGCACACCCCCAGGGGACTGCGTTCCTTCCCACGGGAATTCAGTCTTCACCAGCCAGAACCTCTTCATCTTCTTATTTCTTATTTATTTTTAAAAATATAAAAACTCAGAAAATTACTAGTAACAATATAATAAGTACCAGCGAAATAAGATTTGGTTGTTCTTTTTAGGTTTCTAACAATACACACATTAAAGACACAGGATGGTACAGATAGAGTGAAAATACCCCCAAATCCCTCCTCAGTCTCATTCTCCCTCATGCCTCAAGGCGACCAAGATCCATGAACTTGGTCGATTTCCATCCTGTTCACGGATGTTTAACTTTTACTACATATCTATGTCCATAAACCTAGTGCAATATTGTTTTGAGGGCGTTTATTTAACACTAACGGCATCATTCAGCGTGGAATGTTTGATCACTTGCTTTCCTTTCTCTGGGTATTGTTGTCAAGATCTATTTTCATACACCCGTTACGGATCTAGTTGCATTTTAGGACTGGGCCCCATGTGCTTAGTCGTTCCCCTCCTGAAGGACATTGTGTTGCTGTGCTGTTTCACAAGCACTCGGCTGTGATGAGTGTCCTTTTATGCGCTTCATTATGTGCTTTTGTGTGCGTTTCTCTAGGATGAATGGCATCCTTGATGTGTAGGCGTAGGAGTGGATTGGTGGTTTAGCGAGTGTGGTAATTTTAATTTAATTAGGTATTGTCAAATAGCTCCCGGTGGGGAGTGGAGGGAAAGGAGCCAGTGTAAGCATCACCTTCAAGCTGCATGCCACCCACCCAGAAACGTCCCTACGTCCCCGCCGACCACTCCTCCTTGCCAGACAGGCATGGAACCCTGGTGAGAACCACCGCTTCAGCGAGACATGTTCTTGGAAGGGAGTGTGACCTGGGATTAGGTGCATGAAGGAGAAAGGATAAAAAACAACGGACTTCAGCATCACAAGGACATTACACGTTTGCTTTGATGTCTTTACCTTGTCTACCAAATCGCTTGCAGTCTTGTGCTCAGCAGAAATGCTGTCCAGAGCCTCGGGGATTATGGGGGACAGATGTATCAACTGCTTTGTAGCTGAAAATCCCTGGATTAGCCTCGGGTTTGGCTGACCCTACCGCTGCTCTGAGCCTCTGAGACGCCTCTCGGCCGTGAGGAACCACGCCATTCCTGAGGCTTGTCACCTCCGCAGTGGGCCAAGTTCAGGGCACATAGCGACGAGAGAACAGACAAGGGGGTGTGAAGTGAGGCCATTCATTGCTGGGGGAGCAGAAGGGACAGAAGTAGATATACAGCCATGCTGGGTCCAAGAGTCCCCACCCCAGTTCCTACCTACCTGGAATATGACCTTACCTGGATACAGGGTCTTTGCAGACATAGCCAAATTAAGATGCACTCACACTGGATTAGGGTCCTAAATCCAAAGTGGCTGGTGTCCTACAAGGACAAGGGCACAGACACAGAGAGAACACTTTGGGGCCCCCCGTAATTGTAAATGACTATTCTAGGAAATGCCACAGGCAACTTTCACTTGAGCCTTTTCGTTGCTGTGGTGGCAAAAATAAAATGATTTTCTTCTAGTATCACTGACTTCATTTATGTGAAGTCATCTGTATTCATTTGCATAATTGCAGACCCTTCCATCTGGATTGCATGTTTTGAAATGTGGTATTTGAACTCAAAAGCATGGGATAGGAACACAAAACAAACAAACAGAGACAGCCACACTGGGAGGAGGTGTGTGATGGGGGAGGCAGATCAGACTTAGGCAGCTGCAAAAGCCAAGGAAAGCCGAGGACGGCTGGCAACCTGCCCGCTGGGAAGCGGCAGGAGGAGCCTCGCTGAGCCTTCAGACAGAGCGTGGGGCTGCCCACACCTTGATTAGTCTTCTACCCTCCAGACCTGGGAGAGAATCAATTTCTGTTTTAAGCCCCCAGGAAACCAATCGATCAGCCTTCCAAGATGCCCAATGACTGGCCTCCTGGTAGTTATGCCCTGTATGATGCCCTCTCCTCTTGCGTGGGCAGACCCAGCGGCATGCTCCTAACAAATACAGCAAACATGATGGACTGTCGTTTCCACAGATGGGTTATAAAAGACTGTGAACTCCATCTTGTGTGCTCTTTCCTGCCCTCTCACCTGCTCTCTCTGATAAAGCCAGCTGCCATGTCATCGGCTGCTTTAGGGAAAGGTCACACGACAAGAAGCTAAGGAAGGCTCCGGCCAATGGGAAGCTAAATCCTGCCAACGGCCACATGAATGAACTTGAAGTAGATTCTTCCCGAGTGGAGCCCTGAGATGACGGCTGCCCCAGCTGCCACCTTGATTGCACCTTGTGAGACTCAGAGGCCGAGGACCCCCTGAGCCATGTTGGATTTTTTACTCACAGGAACTATGGGAGAATGAATATGAGTTTGTTGTTTCCAGCTTCTGAGTCTTGGGGTAATCTGTTATGTAGCGATAGATAACTAACAGATACGAAGAGTAGATAAAGGCAGGTGCTTGGGCACAAGGACCGCAAGAGCCTGTGCTGGAGTCCCTTGAGGTTTGGAGTGTGTTGCGGGGGGAGGCTGGGGATTTAGAGAAGCTACGAAGGTGTGCAAGTGGACTTCCATTATGTACACATCGGTGTGGCTGCCTAGAAGCTGACGCTCACAACTAAGTGTGAGGAGGCATGTGGGAGGCTGTGGGGTTCGGTGGAGGTCCCGGAAGGAGGACAAGGGGTGGTGTTCATGCAGACTGTGCCCGACGGACTCAGTAACTGTCCCCAACACCCCCGTATGGACTGCTGGGAGGAAGGGAGGGAGAAAAAGGGAAAGGTGGATGGATTAGGAGGCAGGAGAACTCACTTCTGAAGTTGGCTGTCACTCATCACCCTGCAGACCTTGCATTTTAGAAAGACGAGAAGCTAGTTTCCGCATTCTGAAACTGGAACTCAGAGCAGGTTCTTACCCAAAGACCCCAGATGGCCGGAGCCGAGTTACCGAAGTGAGCTTCCCTGCCCCCTCCTGCCCCCCGAGACCCAGGCTGGAGGAAGGGGAGGCCCCCGCCCTCCTGGGGCCCGTGGTTTTTGTATCAGTAACTCTGGCCATTGCGTCGGGGCTGGAGGGCTACAGGGGAAGCTGGTGGGTCCCTGCAGAGTACCCGAGGGAAAGGGGGCATTCCAGCAGGTATGGCAGCACCTCACAGGCCAGCATGGTGACTTGTTTTGCCGGGTGGTCCTCACAGGCTTCTGGGTGCATCGTGCTCTGAGAGCCCAGCCTGGGCCGCAGGAGCCGCAAAGGCAAAGGTCCCCCACCAAGCCTTTAAGTGACGTCACCAGAAGTCAATGAGGCTCTCACAATTCAAACCAGCACTGTGCCTAGTTCAAGTTACTACTCTTTTACACAGTGGCATCATGCTCACTATATTCCAGAGCCCACAGGCTTTGCCTAATTTGGGGGACAATGTGGTGACTGGGGTAGAAAGCCTTATGACATGATAACTTTTGCTAAAAGGACCCGAGCGGTACAAGTGGAAGTCCCTCCTCAGGCACCCCTACCGATAAACTTGGATACGCCATAACCTCTCTTCTGCCTCCGTTTCCATACTTGCAAAGTCAAGAGATTCGTTTATACCATGTTTAAAGGCCTCTTCAGCACTCAGATGTAACAATTTCTTATAAAATATTCTGAAGGTCTTGAAAACAAGTCGAATCACATGAGAGTTCACGGGCTCACTTTTCAAAGCTGAGGGCTCCTCCCTTGGGCAGCCTTCCAAGCCCTCCCCAGATGGCAAGCCTGACGCACCCCCGGGCACACACGCGGTGACCAGAATCCACACAGTGGTGGGTGGTTTCCAGTCCTGCAGCGTCCATGGCCTGGCCAGCTCTGTGGCCTGAGAGAGAGCACATAATAGATGCCATAACTAGTTGACAAACTGGTGAGTGAATAGAGGCATGAGGCAAGGCACGACATGGCTTGTGGTGACAGCGCCGTAATGTGGCCGGAAAAGGGCACGCAGTGGCATAGAGACTCTGTGCTCAGGAGCCAGGCTCCTCTGCCCTCTGCTCTACCCATCGATGGGGCTTGGAGGCAGAGATAATGAATGCATGGCATATGTGCAGACAGATCTTAGGAAAGCAGAACAAAAATCACCATGTCAATACCAAAAGGAAGAAGGGGCTGGGAGTAACCCCCACAAAGTTCCGAGCACTCTCACAAACAGAAATACCCAAACAGAAGCTCAACATCGAACAGATAAAGAAATGGGTTTTAGACAGCTACGTGGTGTGTCCAACAGCAGAAGTAAGTGGCTGGAACTTCTGTCTTTCTGCAGGGGAGCACTTCCTCCTAGTGCACAGACTATGGCAAAGGAATTCCTTAGCTGGGAAGATTTTGTTCTAAGTCACTGTGCAGACTAGGAGCTGAGACTTGAGCATGGCCAAGGGCAGGCAGCAGTCGGTGCTGGTGGTGTGGACAGTCTCCAGTACTGCCGCCGAGTAGGGTACATCCGAGAGTAAATGTGGGGTGACAACAAGGGTGCTCATCCATTAGGTCTCGCTTTTGATAGAAAGAGTGAGGCATTAATATAAACCGATTTGAACTTGACCTGCAGCTCTGTCCCTTCCTAGCTGAGTGTCCTTGCCTGGATATGTCATGCATCGTCTTTCCCAGTTTCTTTATCCACGAAAGGTAAAAACGAGACCTTCCATGGAGAATGGTTGTAGAGATTATGAAAGATGTGTTTGTGGGAGCCCCTGGCAAGGGCTCCATCTTCCCCTTATAGGGCTAGAGCCGTCAGGAGGTGCCTCAGCCGCCGAAGTAGGGTGTTGTAAAGGATGTTGAGAGGTCATGGCTGGTGCAAAACGGCGGGAGAGGGCGTGCGGGCACGGCAGATGGGCTTTCACGGCTCCACATCCAATAGGAACTAGTTGGTCACTACCCACTTGCAATGGGAAAGACATTTTGAGCCACCAGTTCCAACAAGGAGGTCTTGGATTCAGAGCCCGAAGAGAAGAGGAAGGGAGGAGAGAGGTTTCTATAAAATGTGGATGATAGAGCTCATGTGTCTTCCTCTGTTCTAACCCGAGAGCCCACCAACATGAGTATAAAAAAAGCATGTCCTCATGAAGACAAAAATTGGGAAAGAGAAAAAGAAAACACAGGCAGCAAGGAACTTGGAATGCTAGAAAACAGATGGGTAAGTAAAATTTAACTCTGCATGGCAGAGAAAGCTAAAATAAAATGCCCACAAGGTTCTTGGGTAAGTGATCAAGAAGCCAACTGATTTCTCTTCTAGAACCTTGTGAACATGCTTAAGACCAGGGGTGTTTTTCACAGTGAAGGTGTGGTGAGGCTGGAAAGCAAAAGGTGGGTTGAAACTCTGTAAAGAGTAGTTAGACTACCTGTGCCCTAGGCAGCTGGGCAGCTCTCCCTCCCCACCCGGCAGGAGACTGCAGGTTTGCCCTGGGCAGGTGTGTACCAGAGGAGATTAAAGAACTCCACACACAGCTCAGCAGAGTGGGAGCTGCGGACTATTGTCCTGAAAACTGGGAGTTAAGGAAGAGAACTTCTACCCCTTATCCCAGAAGATTGTAGGACAGACAGGTTGACCTACAAGTGCGAGGTGTCTGTTAGACAGTGGAGGTTCCCTTAGCAAGACGCCTTCACATGGGCAGGAGTGCCCTCACGGAAGCCCACTCCGGACAAGCCGGCCCACGCACACAAGGCTGACCCGATTTGCAATGCCTCATTAAGTGGGAAAAGACTCCAGGAGCCGTCAGAGTAAAGCCTCCAAATGGAAAATGGACAAATAGAATAAAGGAACCCAAAGGAAAGAGAAACAATGTAGAAAGCAGAGCACAGAGAGAAACCCTTTAATCTTTAATGTATATCCTCAGAGAGATAAGAAACAATATTGATGCTTTTAAAACATATTTTTTAAATAGCAAATAGCTCAGCATTTATCACTTGCCTTGCAAGGTCTGGGGTTCGATTCCTAGCCCCGGCCAATGCAAACCCATATGCTGAACTGTAGCACAAATGGTAACTGCCGGATGGCTCAGTGGTGAAGGTTCTCGCCTCCCACGCAGGAGGCCCCCAGTTCAGTTCCTGCCCTGTGCTGCCCCACATCCACCTGTGTGGAATGAAACCAGGTCACAGCTGGTGAGGTACAACTGTGGAGACTGCTCTGGGTCCTCCTCCTTCTTGCTCTCTCTCACCTTCTCTCAAACAATAAAGTAAAAATAAAAAAAATATTTAAAATAGCAAATAGAATTTCTCTTAGAAATTAAAATTTTGAGGAGCAAAACACAAACTTTGATAGAATGGTTTTATGTATATACAGTAGACTCTCAGTTAACTGGCACCCATGGGGATTGGTAGATGCCGGATAAATGTGAGTAGACTTTCTGTTCACTGGAACTCAAGTAATCAGCACCATCTCAAACATTTTACCAGTTGTTTGAGTTCCAGTGAACAAAGAGTCTACTGTATATATTAAAAAAAAAAAGAATGAAATGACAATGTAATAGAAAAGAGCAGTGAACATATAAGCACTTATAAAATTAGTCCAGAAAGTTCAAAGTCTGAGAAAATCTTCAGAAAATGAAGAAATTGGACTAAAGAAAACTATTCAAGAACTAGTAAAAAAAAAATTTCTATAACTGGAGCATTTCCAGATTTAGAGGCCTCATTTAATGCTCAGAATAATGACTGAACTCATGAAATTTCAGAGTCATGGGGATAAAATAAAAATCCTAAAAATCCCAGAGAGAAAAACAAGATCACATGTGCAAGATCAGAAATCAGATTTGCATTAAAATGATCACCTGCAATATCAGAAGCCAGAGACAGCAGGAAAATGTCTGAGACTTTTGGGAAAAATGATTTTTCTAGATTGTTATACATAGCCAAAAAGGTAGGCAGTACCATATTCAGAGCATGCTCCCTTCCTCCAGAAGCTACTAGAATGTTATTCTTTGTTCTGATGAGGCACAATGAAGGAAGAGAAAGACAGAGGCTCCAGGAAGCCAGGCCTCCGCCAGGCCAGAGGTTAAGGCTTTCAAGGATGACCGCGGACGCCGGTCTGGAAGTAGCAGCTCTGAGCGGATCAGGAAGCTGAGATCTAGAGAGGGTGTCTCTAAGGTGGAGGGTGAGGATAAAAATCACAGGGTATCTAAATGCATAGAAAGAGACTTTCTATTTCTGGCAGAGTTTGGAGATTGTAATGATATGTATATAAATGAAGTGGGCAGGTCAAAGTGAAGCCATTGTTAACTGCCAAAAAACGAAAAGGTTCTTCAAGAAGGTAAATGTAAACAGTGCACCTCATGAAACAGTATGAATGCAATTTATTTTATATCAATGTCATCATAAATATATTACTATAGATTTAGCCCAAAGTTATTCATTTTGGAAGTTGGCTGCATGATGAAAAGTATGGGTGCCTGTATGCATGTGTGTGTGCATACATATGTTTTGAAACTATGAGAATTTCAAATCCAATGTAAAAAGACAAAGTTGAAGACAATACATCCTGGTTGGGAATATGGGGAGACTTTCTCAGAAGAAACTGCTATAAGATTTACAAAATGTGCCTCTGGGGTGTCTCTTTGCAAAGCTTTGGGGTTTGGGAGGGGTGAAGCCTGCTCTTTCCCATTTTAAGCCTTGAGCGCTGGATTCGTTTTCTGTGGCTGCTTTAGACACTCATCACACACTGGTGGCTTCAAACAGACGACATTTATTCTCCCAGAGTTTTGGAGGTGAGAAGTCTGGAGTGGGTTTCCTGGGCCCAGCCCAGGCATCAGCATGGTGATGTTCTTTCCAGAGGCCCTCGGGGGGTGGGGGTGAGGGGGCTGTTCTAGACTTTTCCAGCACCCACCACTTCTTGGCTTATGCTCACATCAACCCAGTCTTCAAAGGCAGCGTCTTCAAATCTCTGCTCCTTCTTCCACAGGCGTCTGCTCTCCCTCGCCTCCCTCTTGTAAGGATACCTGTGACTGCTCTCAGGGCCCACCTGGCTACTCCAGGATCAACTCTTTAACTTGAGACCCTTAAACACATCTGCAAAGACCCTTTTCCCAAATAAGCTGACATTCACAGATTGTGCAGATAAGGACGTGGATATATATTGGGGGTGCCCATTATTCAACCTACCATAAACATTTTAACCTTTTTAGTTCATTTATGTATGATAAATACATACATAAACACATTCATACAATAATATGTGTGTGTGTGTGTGTGTGTGTATATATATATATATATACACACACTTCTTTTTTTTTTTTTTTACTGTGGTTATCAATGGACTGTTATGGCAGACTTTTTTTTTTTTTAAGATTTATTTTTATTGTTTTTGACAGAGAGAGAGAGACAGAGAGAAGGGGGAGGGCCCAGAGCAGTCTCCATAGTTGACAGCATTAATTTCCCATATATTTTCATTCCACAGGTGGGCGTGGGGCTGCGCAGGGCAGGAACTGGGCCAGGAGCCTCCTTATAGGCCCCAGCAAGAACTGAACTGGGGGTACACCCCAGTTCATCATATGGGTCCCCCTGAGCTAGGCCCAGGATTCAATCCTCAGGTTCCAGGGATGCAAGTGAGCGCTTAACCCACTGAGCCATCCCAGCTTTCCCATGGCAGACTTTTAATTCTACCTCATTCTTCAATAATGGACATATATTACTCATGCAAAATGTTAACAGGTGAGGAAAAAACAAGGCCAAGAGAAAGATTTCACATTTTGGTTGGTCTACATTTGAGACTAACGAGTTCAAAGTCATTCATGTTAAACACAAACACCAGGCAAGTCTCCAGTGAAATGACATTAACATTCATGTTGTTCCCTGGAAGCTGTGTGCGTATTGCAAACATGTGGTTACCAGAAGCCAACAGCTCAGTGCTGGAGAGAAGATTTGTGGGATTTCAAGGCAATAAGGAGTAGTTTCAAACCCAATGCTGAGAATCATTTGCACTCAAATGCATAACATTATCTGCTTCTTACCTTCTGGCTTTTCTCTGCTTTGCTCAGGCTCCAAGATAGGCCATGTGACTGTACCCCAGAATAGAACATTGTAATTAAAATGAACCTCAATGACCGCTGGGTACAACCCCAAAGTTGTACAGTTCACAGAATCCAGAGAGGACCAGAGGGGTGAAATAATGATGCCCAAGGCAGCTGAGGCAGGACTTGACCCCGAGGTTTCTGACCCCTGGCGGCCAGCTCATTCCCTGCTACGCTTTAGTCCACAAGCCTCTATGGCTCGCTTCTCTGTAATCTGGGAGGTCCTGGCACCAGCACTGAGCAGGAAGCAGGGACAGGAGTCTGCTCTGGGCTCAGGGGAAAACCAACTGAGCTGCAGAGCCGGGGTGTGTGGCTGAGACAGAGTTGTCATGGGAACAGCCTGAGGCTAGAGGCAGTTCAGGTCTGTGCATAGGGGCCTTCCTGGCCCTCCTAGCTAAGGGGACAACAGGAGCAAGGTAGTCTAACCATCAGGAGCACCGAGGGCCATGCGGAGTCTAGGAGCAGAACCCAGGAGCTCACAGCAGGGAGGCCAGGGGTGGGCTCGAGGGGCCAGCTCCTCCAGCCCTGAAGGGACCTTTCCTGGCTTGAAGCATTCCAGAGCCCCGTGTCCATTCATTAAACTCTGACACCGACCACCATACAAGATATGGCTCCACCCCTCCAACCTCCCCTCTTAGTACTCCCCCTTGCTCACTCTGTTCCAGATAGACACTTTGGCATTCTTTCCACCCCTCAAGCAGATCGAGTACTTTGTGCCTCAGTACTTTGCACTTGCTTTTCCTTCTGCCTGGAAAATTCTTTTCCCAGCTCCTCTCCATTCTGGGATTCGTTTTCAGCTTTCATTTCTTCTCCTCAAGTAACCAACCCAGAGAGGCCTCCTGGCCACTTGACCAAAATTCCCCCCTTCTTGTCCTGTCACAGTCTATGTCCTGCGTATTTTCTTCATTGCTGTGTGGCTGCTGGGTTAGTGTCCCTGTACTACTAGAATAGAAGCTCCGCGAGAGCAGGAACCTCGCGCCCCTTCGTCTTCTGGCTCCTAGAACGTTGCCTGGCAGGTATGTGCTGAGTGAACAAATCACTCAGTCTCCTGGCCGGGTTTCCGGGGCAGGCAGCACCCATACGTGGACAGCCCCCCGCAGCCACTGATTGGCTGAGTCAGTGTGATTGTTGTGATGTCTCATAAGCAGGTCACAGTCACCAAGAAGTTCAGCGTGTGTGTCCCTTCCTTCTATCCTTCCTTCCTTCCTTCCTTCCTTCCTTCCTTCCTTCCTTCCTTCCTTCTCTGCTTCCTTCATTTCTTCTTTACTTCCTTCCTTCTCTCCTTCCTTCCTTTCTTCTTTTTTTCTTCCTTTTTCCCTCCCTTCCTCCCCTTCTTCTATCTTTCCTTCTTCTTTTCCTTGGCTGCAGTCAGGTGGGACTGTAAACAATGTAATATAAGACTTGGTCAGTCAGACACTTGGTGCAGATGTAAGCATTCCATTCTACTCAGCACGGGGAGTCCTTAGACCCCACTTCTCAGGGTACCCTAGCTCTTCATCTCAGTCCCAGGTGCTCTATCTGAGGAACCCAAGGCTCTTTGCTATCCTGATAGCAAAGGAGGGAAAGAGGTGGCCCTGGGGGTAGCATAGCTGAAAGAGGGCAGAGAATGTGTGGGGGAGCTGATGTATTTATTGTATATGTTGTGATTTTATCAAAAACAATGTGTTCTAAATCCAGAGCAGACTGACCTTTCTGGAAACTGGACATAAAATGATAGCTCTACACTATGACATCAATGCCCTTATTCCTCTCTCGTGCGTGCGCGCGCAACTGCTTTCCAAATTATTCATTTGAAAGCAAGCCTTAGAATGCTCCCAAAACTCTACTCTTTACCTTAGCCATATAAACTCCATAGAGAGGGGGAAAACAGCACACAAAGGAACAGACATTAAAAGTATTTACTAACAACAGTAGAAGTTGAGACTCCATGGGATGCTGGGATAGCTCAGCATTTGAGCACTTGCTTCACAATTGTGAGGTCTGGGGTTCGATTCCTGGCTCTGGCCCGTGCAAACCCATGTGCTGAACTGCAGTGCAACTGGTTACCACCAGGACGGCTCGGCGGTGAAGGTTTCTGCCTCCCATGCGGTAGGCTCCCTGTTTGGTTCCTGCTCTGTGCAGCCCCACTTCCACCTGTATGGAATGAAACCATGTCACAACTAATGATGTACAACCATGGAGACTGCTCTGGGCCCTCCCCCTTCTCTCTCTCTCTCTCTCTCTCTCTCTCTCTCTCTCTCTCTCTCTCTCTCTCTCTTTCTTCTTTTTCTCTGTCTCTCTCTCTCACCTTCTTTCAAACAATAAAAAATAAATCTTAATAAAAGCTAAAACTCCAATGTGCTAGTGCCTTCATATTTATGAATGAAGATGACTTATAACTTAGAGTCTCTGCCAAAGCACACGATTGATCAAGTGCAAAGGCAATTTTCAGATTTATAAGGGCTCAAATTCTTCATGTGCATTTTTTCTTAGAAAGCAGCCACGTGGTGGAGGGGGTGATCCAAAACTGAGTAAGATGTGGAGTACAAGCAAAAGGGAACTCAGCAGACAGGGAAGCAAGAGATGTTCCCAAGAAAATGGCAGGCGAAGTCTCAGGATGTGAAGTAGGCAGCATTCTTGACCTGACTGAGAATATAGAATGCTCAAGAAATGAGGTCTCCAGTTTAAGTACTACTACTACTACTACTACTACTACTAACCAACAGGCAATAGGTTATCATCTTAAAAATTAATTTAAGGTAACTGAGGGAGAATTGGGATAAAGTCAGATTTCTATGTAGAAAACTAAGCTTTCTTTTTTAAGTCAGTTGTTAACCCAAGAAAACCAAAAGTGTCTGAGAAAGGAAATACATCACAACAAAATTCTCGGGTTAGCAGCGAACAGTGTTCATATAGCTATAATAATGTAAAGACCGACTTGATTTAATAAAAATTAAAATAAAATAAAATTGGGAGAACGGGAGCAAGGGCAGAGGGCATGCCCTTCTCTCTCATCAAATGAAGTTCATGTCTAACACCGAGAGTCTCAGAAGAAGCTATAGGTAAGCATATGATTTAGAAATAGGGAGGTAAGTCTAGAAAGAGCAGCTAGCGGAGGGAAAGAGGTGGCCCTGGGGGTAGCATAGCTGAAAGAGGGCAGAGATTGTGTGGGGGAGCTGATGTATTTATTAAAAGCCTTAGTCATTTTTAAGTTCTTAAAATGCATGGTGCATGTATTGCTTTGAAAATATTGCTTCTTTAAAAAGTCATAAAATAATGTAAAGCATTCATATAGTTTTAAGAAGCTGTCGTTCTTAATGAGACAAGCGCTCAAGCGCTCAGAAGGCTGGCAGAGCTGGACGGGAGGACAGACTTCCTGAGAAGAGTGTTTTCACTGGACAGCTAAGCAGCTGAAAAGTTTTGCTCCATTCTGCAAACACACACACAGTCACACACACAGTCACACCCAATAAATACAACCTTACAGATGAAGCCATTTGTCCCTCATTTGATTCCTAAAAATTCTGTCCCCCGAATCGATTAGGAGTATAAATCCTTTTCAGTCTATGCTATTCAAAAAATCCTTTTTCTACACAGATATACACACATGCCTGTAAAACATAGTGATTTACTTTTCACGTTTTGAAATGTTCACTTAAATGCTATCATAATGCGTGTATCACTCTCCCACTCGTTTTATTCGTTCAGTACGTGAAGACCCGTCCATGTTGAGCTATGGAGCTAGTTCATTTTATTTCATTATGTGGATACATCAGAATTGATTGCCTTCCATCCTTTTTACTCTCACAATGCCATGGCAGTGAATCTCTTCGTGTGAACCTCCTGCCAACAGCAGTGTTGGGCACAGGGAAGGCAACTCTTCCATTTTACTGGGTCAGCTCTTCTTATAAACACAAGTGAACAGCACTTTCCGGAGATCCAGGCTCCAAGACGACGGACGGTACGGGCTGGGACCCAGCTGGGGCAAGGAGGCCGCATCAGAAGGACCACTGTGTCACTGTCACAATGGTCAGGAGTCTCTCCCCAGAGGCAGCACCTTAGGAGCAGAGCCAGGAGGCGTGTGTGCTCACGTTCTTTCTAATCTGTTGTGCTTCCCCTTTAAGACTACGAGGGGGTGCACTAGGCAGCGTCCTGCTGAGAAGAGGGTGGAGGCTGAGCAAGGTGGGCGCACCACAGAACGTGTGATCCCTCCAGGAGGGCCCCACCAGCAGGACGTGGGTGTGCACGTCTCCTATTTGCCCGTCACTCAGTATTTATGAGAACGTGGCCAACATGGGACTAGCCACGGGGATGGCCTTGCCTTCAGAAAGGGGCAGTCCCCTTCACGCTGAGCCTGGCAGGTGCGATTTGGGAATCCCGCTTCAGCGACACTATTTGCCAAAGAAGCAGCTGCCAGTCTTGGGCAACCAGCCTGTTCTAAACCACTGCGTGAACTCTGCTCTGCTCTCGTCCTTGAAATTTGTCGCAGCTGGTTGAACCAGGCAGGGTCGTTGACTCAGGACTGCTCAGACTAAGACCACTCACGCTTCCGAGTCGTACTTCCCAGCAAGAAGGTGAGTGACACCTGTCGTATTTGCTTAGGACACTCTAGACTGCTAGTGGGAGGACCTGTGCTCACACCGGCTTAAAGTATAAAGGATGTTTTCTGTGACAGGCAGCTTCTGGGTGTGCTTCAGCGTCCACGTTGTGTCCCCATAATTCCTGGTGTCCGCATTGTCCTGACACCAGCTCTCCCTGTGGTCAGAAAAGGACACCAGTAGGGACAGAAAGCAGAGTGCTGCCGGGTTTACCTCTTGTGGGAACAACCATGGAATAAGTGATGGCCCTATCCTATGCTTGGGCGCGTTGAAGTCACCTGGCCACCCCGGACCAATGATATTCACCGGGAGGATGCCATCTCTATTGGTTAAGCCCGGCTCCGAACCCCTCAGTAGAAGAGGGGCGGGATCACTTTGTTGCTTTATCCCAGTGACAGTTCACTCCTGCCGCTGGAGGTCTGCCAGCTCCCTGCCCCTCAGGGTGCATGCACCCCATTAGGGAGGAGGATGAGAGGCAAGCGTACTGTGTAGGAAACCAACTGAGCCCACTCCTATAGCAACCATATCTTAGACTTGTCAGAAATGTGTAAAGTAGCCAGCTTGGCCTCGTGCCAAAGCTATTAGTTCCCTTCTTTCCACTTCCATTCACCTGCCATAGTCAATAATCTAAATTCTTTTTTATTTTTATTGTTTTTGACAGAGAGAGAGAGAGAAGGGGGAGGGCCCAGAGCAGTCTCCATAGTTGTATGTCATCAGTTTTTTATATAGTTCCATTCTACAGGGTGGGGTGGGGTGGGGGAACTGGGGCAGGGACCTTCTACATGGGAAGCATGCCTATGCGGGAGCTGAACTGGGGGCCTCTCATATGGAAGGCTCACCCCACAAGAACCGAACTGGGTGCATACCCAAGTTCAGCATATGGGTCAGCACAGGCCGGGGCTGGGATACGATCTTCGGACCCTGGGGCTGCAAATGAGCGCTCAACCCACTGAGCCATCCTGGCTTCCCCATAGTCAATAATAGAGAAACAAGAGCAAGCAAGCGGAGAAGCAGACTTTACCTCCATTGGGGTCTCTCTTTCAGCAGAGGGCCTCAACCAGCTTCCTTCCTAGGTATCAGCGAGAAGTGACTTCCCTTTGCACGGAGGTCACTCTAACCATTATACAATTTTGCTTCACGTGTAATCAGACCCATCTTGATGACACACAAGGGCCCCGCCTCCTTTATACAATCTCTGCACAGATGGAGACGACTGTGCACATCAGGTCCAATGACTGAAGTGTCCTCAACTCTGCGTTAGGTCAGCTGCCGGTCTTCCAACTGCCACAGCTAACACGTGCACTCCACAGGGACACCTGGGAAATACAGGCCGTTCACAGGGACTTCCAAAAACCCCATTTCTCTAGCTAAGAACTGGGGATGATGGCCCCCCGGCAAGTGGGGAGGAGAAGTGGGTTGTGCCAGAAGGATGCACGTGTGCGGAATACTGTCACATGAATGTACTCAGATTTGGACATAACAGCCTCTGACAGTGGGTTGGGTGGCTGCAGGAAGCAAAGTAGCCATTTACAGATATCCAATCCCCAAACATGTTGGTGTCATCTAAGTAACTAGGATGCGACACGAATGAGACAGGCTGTGGCTTCGAAGCTGTCTCCAGGACTTGGCTCTAAGGCCTACCTTCAATCTCCCACCTAATTTAGCACCTCCCAGGTGAACGGCTGTAATGGTATTAGGATGACTCTCATTCTACTGGAATCTGTGCTTTAAGTAAATTATTCAAGACCTCATTATTTCTACTGTTAGTAGTAAAAACAGACTTGCCATTGATCCCCACACACCAGTGGGCCACAACAGTTCTGCATTTCATTAGGATCTTTAATTTCAGCACACATAAATACACAAAACCACCAAGTAGTCCCAGAGCCGGAACACATCTCAGCTGGACAGGATGAACCCATTTGAGCTAATAGGCCAGCAGGCTGCCTGGCCTTTGATAACAGTGGATTGCTGAATTTTCCAATTAACCCTCATGCCTCCCAGAGCATACTCAGTCCCTTCTCGCTGTGCCTGTGAGGGGCTGCGTAGGCTATAAATTGAACCCAAATTGAAAGGAAGTGGGGTTGGTGTGGGACTGAGAAAAGTGCTGTGACGCATCTCCGCTGGGCCTTCTAGGGCTACTGTAATGGTTTTGGTCCTCAAATACTAGTGACGTCCCTGAAGCAGCAAAATGACAGATAATTGTCTCCAGGAGGAGCCAAATAGCAGGCAGCTTCTCCTCTGACCAGATTTATTTTAATTCTCAGTAAATAGAATCATCACATCCTTTCCGATTATCTCAGCTCTCTGGGTCATTAGGGAGGCTCAGGCTGTGACCATCCCTGGGCACAGGACCTGCAACCAAAAGCAGTAAACTCCATCCAAGAGCTGATTACCCTCTGTTATTGTTCAGCTGCAGAGGAAATGACCCATGTGCTGTCTCAATTCTTCTTTTGGCACCTGCCACCTAGAGCCATGTTGAAAGGGCTAAGCGCGGTGCAAAGAGAGCTCCATGGGCACGGGCAACATGGGAAGAGGGGACGGGCCCTTAGAGCCTTGCTCCTACCTCCCCTGATACCAGCCCCAGCCCTGCTCTTTCGCCTGTAGTCTCTGCTTTCTGCCTCTGTGTATCTATGATGGAGTCTGCGCTGCAGGACCTGCTGCCCCGTCTCATCGCTGTGTGTGTAGGTTAGCTTCCAGTCCACTACCGATTCTCTGTATCTTTCTCCTGTTTCTCAGTCTCCAGCCCAAAAGAAAGGGCCTGAGTGATATAGAGAAACACCTTCCCATCCGGGGCCAGCGTGCTATGTTCTGCTGAGTATTTGCTCAGACCCAGTCCTCGATGGTTAAGATCAGGACCGGCGTGGCCTTCATAGTACAGAAAGCAGCCGCCCTGTGTGAGGAGCTAAGTGCCCGGGGCCACTTCCCTCGGGAGGACGCATGCTTGTGGGAGTGGCCTGGCTGGGGGTGGACTGTTCCACTAAGAATGCCCCTGCTGCCCACCCTGCGCAGCCTTACCCAGGCGCTCCAGGTCTCCCCTTGGGCCCCTGCTGCCGCTCAGCCTCCCACTCGCTCCCCCACAAGCTCCGCTCCCCTCCGCATCCTTTCACTCGCTGGCCTTGTCCACCCCCTCCCCTCTCCCCACTTGCTCCGCCCACTCCCTCTCATCTCTGGCTTAGGTGTTCTAATTTGCTTTCCAGCTATAAAATGCGTTCCATGAACCGGAAACACTATCCATTTGTGATCTGTGCCCATGCATCAGGATCTGGCCGGGGTCCTCTGCTCAGGGTTCCGTGAGGCTGCAGTCCAGGGAAGGACGCACTTTCAGGCTCACGCAGGTTGTTGGTGAAATGCACCTCTGTAGCTGTGGACTGAAGTCGCACTTTCTTGTTGGCAGTCAGCCAGGAAGGCTCCTAGACCACCCGACACTTCCTGCCATGTGACCCTCTGCACAGTATGACAGTTTGCTTCTTTTGACTTCAGGGAAGGCTGTGCCCCCTTTAAAGGGGTTCCACTGATATGCCACACCCACCCAAGAGATTCCTTTGGTTTGGCTTAAAGTCAACTGATTTGGGACCTCAGTTACACGTGTGATATCTCCCTCCCTGCCGTACACCACACCCAGTCCCAGGAGTGACAGCCATCATGTTCACCATGTACGGCAACCAGGGTGGGAGAGCGTAGGGGTCGCAGTGTTTTCTCCTTCAGGAAAACTTCGGTGGTAGCGGAAGGTTGGTGCAAGTCCTCGTGTGTCCTCCCGTCTCCTTTATGAAACACATTACGTATGTGTCTGCCTCCCCCAGGGCACATGAGCTCATCCAAGACAAGGAGGGTGTTTTACTTCTATGTTCCGGGGGCTGACAGTAGAGGCTCCATAGATACTTGTCCATTGGATTGGATGGAAACCATAAACGGAAGCCTTTCTTCTGGACCAGGATGGCTAACCCCTGCCCTAGCCCATCCGCCACGTGGTGCCCATGGCAGGCATCACGAGCTGGTCACATCTTTCTTCTGCCTGTCCAGACCTTGGGGACCATGACTTTCCTACCTGGCCTCACCCTTCCAGTCCCAGAGTGCCACCGCAGGGCCCTGTACTGCTGTCACAAGCCCTTGGGAACCTGCTGCCTCCCGCCCAGCCTAGCCCAGTTCTCCTGGAGCCTAGGATTTGGGCCCCTGCTCCTGAGCTGGGAGCCATACTCACAAGGTGGCCATGTGGGGAAACAGCCGTGACCCAGCCTCATTCGGGGGACGCTGACCAAAGCATCGCGTGTGGGAAGGCCCACAGCTCGCCTGCAGTGTCCCGCCAGACGCAGTGCAGCAGCACTCAGCTGAGGACAGGCCCCTGACTGCTGTCCTTATTTGACAGCCACGTGAGACTGCGCCTCGTGTCAGGCACACTGGCCCTCGGACAGCCACTGACAGTCTTTTCTTTTTTAAGATTTATTTGATTGTTTGAGAGGAGGTGAGAGAGAGAGAGAGAGAGAAGTTGGGAGGGCTCGCAGGGGTTTTATTCCACGCAGGTGGACGTAGGGCTTTGCAGAGCAGAACTGAACTGGGGGCCTCCCGTATGGGAGGCAAGAAACTTCGCTGCCATCCTGGCGAGTGAGTGTGGTAATGGGGAGCTTGCTTGGGACCAAGCCAGGAGTGGAGGGTTGGCTTTATCCACCTGGACGATGGTAAATGCCATTTTCTGCCGTAGAGACAGGGAGAAAGCCTGACCTCTGTATGTGTGTGCACCGTGCCTCACCCCTGAGAAAGACCGTGATCCCCTGGAGGAATTAGAGGTGAGGACAAGTTCAAGGTCATACATCTGGTAGGCTGTCTTGCCGCAAGGGCTTGCTTCGGTACTGGGGCGAAGGCTTCAGGGGCAAACAATCCGGTGGTCTGCATCCCACTTAGCTATTACAGTGCTACTCACATTTGTCTCATGCCCCAGACCCCCACAGAATAGCTGACTTCACAGCAGGTTTCTGCTGTTACATGGCTGTCCAGCATGATACAGCACGAGACGGTATTCTCGAGAGACACTGGTGTTTCTAATTTGTTCTTGGACCAGTTGTTCTTACCCTGAGATCTGATCATGGACCTCTTTTCAATTAAAAAAAAAAAAAAAAGACATGAACATAATTTCCTTAATTTTAAGATTTTCTTCCCCTGAAACCACTGGGGCCTGCCATTTCCTGTCAAAACCAGAATCTAGGGAAGATAATGACCAATTTAGCTGGCAATTATACATGTATTATATTCATTTCAGCTTGACATATCAATATGTCATGCTGCTCTGTAAAGACGAACAGTCGTTTCTAGCTGCTCTGCTACCTGGACACATTTAAGAAATTGTTTCGTGCAGCATTTGTGAAGCCAGCTCTTTGTAAGCCACTAGGAAGAGGGACTCCCAGAGATGGCAGGGCTGAGATGGAGATGACTCTTGAAACCCGTGGCAGCCACCACCTTGGCAGCTTTGCTGATATTCGTGCATTTTCTGGAGATTCGGGTCAGCAAGCTGCCTTTGAAAGTGTCAAGCTGTAGCATTTGTAGAGAGGGCTAATCTAGCCTAGAGCCTTCATAAAAGGCTAGAAGCAGAAACGGTATGGAAAAGTATTAGCAGAAGCACCCTAAAAACAGGGAAAGAAAGTCTATATGCAAATGACTATTTAAGCATTTCCCCATCAAGATGACTGTTATGAGTTGAGCTGTATCACCCTTTGTGGGTTGAACTGTGTCACCCTGTTTCGTGCCGGTCTCAGCCTGTCAGTAACCAGGGTGGTGATTGCACTGGCCCTTGTGGTTCCTATTAGGGTTGCAAGACGCCTTTCCACAACAGCCATCAGATAACCCTGAAAAACAGAAAGGTTTATCACTCACAGGACCTGGGAATGACACGCATGTGGGGCCACAGGGCAAGGCAGAGGGTAGAAAGAAAGGAGGCGTTGCCCTGGGATTTTGCTTCCATTGGGGTGGAGGGTGGAGTTTGGCGTTTCTGGGCTCACTCTTGATTGGTGAATGTACAAAGTCACACAAAACTGACAACACAGCACCCCCAATGGTCAGATGGGCTGGACCAAGATCTCTACAGCAAAGGAGCCTCAGCAGGGGAGGTGGCCTGGCTCTTTATCTAGTCTGAGGCTGGCAAAAGTTAAGTGTAGCAATTGCATGACAAAAAAAAAGAAAGAAAAAGCCAAAGTTTACAATCCACTCCTCATTCCCCAGATTTAGACCTTGGAGTCCTGACCCCAGTACCTTAGAATGTAAGCTCATTTGGAAATCAGGTCCTGGCATATGTCATTAGTTAAGATGTGGTCATACTGGAGTGGCAGGGAGTCTAATCCAATGTGACCTTCCATAATGAAAAGGGGAAATTTGGACCCGGAGATCCGTACACAGGGAGAATGCCCTGTGAAGGCCGGAGTGACGCTGCCACACGCTGAAGAACTCTGGAAGCCACAGGCCTGGCCGGGTCCTTCCTCGGGGCCTTCAGAGGGCGCGGGGTCCTGCCAATGCCTTGATCTCAGACTTGCAGCCTCTGGAAGTGTGAGGCGGTAAGAGTTTCTTGTTAGAGCCACTCAGCGTGTGGTTCTTGCACCACAGCCCTAGCAGACCTGCGCCCTGACCTGCTGGGGCTGGGTCTCTGTGCAGACACACAAGGACCTTGGGGCTGAGTGGTTTACCCATCACCCAGGTACTGGGAACCGCCGCCCCTCAGAATAACCTTGGCAGGCAGCCGAGGCTGGAGGTTGGCTGTGATTAGAAGACTGACAGGTATTTCCTATTTTTTTAATATCCCAAGCAAGGCATATTTAACTCCTCATTTCACTTCGTGATTAATCATGAAAGGTTTGCACTGGCTCAGCAGAACATGGAGTTATCTGTTAATGTGCAGTCATGCTAAATTCATAAATCTAATTAGACTCTGGCATTAGGCCAGGAGCAAATGCAAGAGCTTAACTTTTTGAACTATCAGGACCGAAAATGGAAATTATTCTGTTATTGTTTTTTCTAATTGATCTATTTAATGTGGTTTCTGGAGGACACACACACACACACACAACCTTTTGCACGTGGGAGAATAGGAAATGGGAAAGAGATGCTCATTCCCTTCCAGCCACTCAATTGCAAAAATTCAGTCATGGAGGTCATCGTGTGTGGTCATGGCTTCTGACTACAGAGGCCAGCTGGTAGAAGCCCCACCTTTTAGGGATGAGAAAGTGAGGGTTGGAAAGTGAACGCAAGTCACGGTCACCTGCTGAAGAGCCACCATGTTCCAGCCCCTGAGAGAGCACCAGGTGTCAGTGTGTGTCCTGTCTCCTGCCTCGGGGATCATATGGCCTAATGGGGGACAGAGGACAGTGATGGGAATGTGCACAGGACACCCAGGAGCACGAAGGAGAGGCTGTGGGGCCCTTAGAATGGTGACCAGGAGGGGAGACAAGTCAGGTGAACCTGGACGGAAGACGAGCTGAGCAGGTGAAGGGAGAGGACCCATGGGGACAGCAGCGGAACAGTCCTGTCCTCCAGCCATGCAGGCCTCGCCTGCTGCTCCAAAGAGCTCGGCAGCCCTGGGAAATGATGACAGATCCCTGACGTGCTGGGAAGGCCTATGTTCGTGTGCAGATGGCTGTGTGAGGGGAAGCAGAAGGTGGGATTCCAGGCGGGGGTCTGGGGAGCCTGGGCCAGCAGTTTGGGGGAAGAGGACACCCAGACTGGGGCAGAAGCCATGGTGTAGCGACAAAGGCATGGGGCCAGGGAACGCTGAGAGTGGTGCACTCAGAAACCAGTAGGATGTGTCATGAGGGAGATGTAGGTGACCAGAGGGGCTGCACGCTTCCTGGTTTGGGGCCAGATTAGGTGGTTGCAAGTGATGGAAACCCAGCTGTAGTGACAGCTGACCTTTGAACAACACGGGTTTGAACTGTGCAGGTCCATTTACTTTTACTCTTTTTTTGTTGTTGTTGTTTTTTCCAATAACTATATAGTTGGCCCTCTGTATCTGTGGGTTGTACATCCATGGATTCAACCAACCATGGATCAAATATAGTATTTTTTTTTCACGGTTATGAAAGTCAAGGATGTGGAGGGCCAACTGTATGCATCATCCTACACCCTTTTACATAAGGGGCTTGGGCCTCTGTGTATTTCGGTACCTGTGGCGGTCCCGGAACAAATCCCAGGTGGCTACCCAGGGACGATTTACGTGTCACAGGAGTCAACAGTTACACAAGGGGTTTTGACTGCATGGGAGTGGGCGCCCCTAGTCCCCACATTGTTCAAGGTCAGCTGTGTGACATCACGGGGACTTCTGGGGGCCCTTTGGCTTTGGGCCCTTTGGGACATTTATGACATGCTTCCGTGCTCCTCTCTATTCTCTGGTCTCAGCAACCACGCTGACCTCATCCTTGTTCTCGGCGGGAAGATGCATGCAGTTGTCAGTAGCTCCAGGCGGCCATCACCCCAGCACACAGACACTAGAGCCAAGAGAGGTTCCTCTGGGCTAGTGTGTGTACATGCGACCTCAGGGAGGCCCTTGATTACTCCCCTGAGTTACATGCTCACCCCTGGACCAATTGTCATGGCTGGAGACTGGAGTTCTATGATTGGCAACTCACAAGAGGGTGGAGAGATTCCCTGAAGAAGGAAAGTGAATGTTGATATGACCACGGCCAGTAGGGCTGCTTGGCAGCAAGAATGCTAGCAGGCTTTTACCTTTTTGATGCCATTAGCGACAAGAGGGTGGAGGGAGAAGCCGCTCATCGGCCTGAGAGAGTCTAGTGCGGACGGGCCACATCTCTGGGCAGTGGTGCAACCAGGACAGGCAGAGCAGAGAGGCCTGAGGCGGCGGGGAGAGGCGTCTACTGCAGCTGCAGCCAACGTCAGACAAAGCATGACCCAGAGCCCGACTGCCTTGGCTGAACACTTGCCTCTTCAACTTACTAGCTGTGTGACCTTGGGCCAGTTTTCTAACCTCTCTGTCTTCAGTTTTCTCATCAGTAAAAATGGGGTTCACATTGTGCTCACCTTGAAGGCTCGTTGTGGTGATGAGTAATTTAATACGTGTTAGGCAATGAGAAAGACGCAGATGCAGGGTAAACACTGTAGAGGTGTGAGCTTAGCAAGGAGATCAGTGAGGTGTCCTTGGAAGCTGGGGACGTAGAGCATGCTAAGCAGACGGGAGGCTCAGCTCTCCAAGGCAGCAGAGGTTTTAGAGCCCTTGTTGAAGCTGAAACCGTTTGGGAAGCCCTCTTAAAAGCTACAAAACTAGATAGAGCTGCTACTCTGTATTCAAAGGGGAAAATACATCCAAACAAGTTACACATTTCAAATAAACCGGCGCGTAGGGCAGCCGGAGGGTGCCGGGCAGCTGCAGCTGGACCTCGGGCCGCATCGGCCGTGCGGTGAGCGCACTGTGGTGCGGGGCGCAGGCCCGCGGAGGTGGACACGGGGATGCTGGGACGTGGACACGTGGTTCTCGGTATCTGCTCATCATAGAGGGTCGTCTCAGAAGGCCTCCCAGGGTCTGGCCACCCCCCTCCCTGTCCCATTCTTCTCCACCTGGAGTCCTGCTGGCTTCTTGCTATTTGGTTCCGGAACTGTCGTCTGTCTTTCTAGCTAGAAGACTGACTCCATGAGGCTGAGCCCCACTCCATTCACTGCTGCACCCCAGAACCACAGAGCCAGCTCGAATGCAGGCCCTCAAGCAACAGCCACTTTTTTGTTAATCTTTTTTAAAATTAAATTTATTGGGGTCTAATTGGTTAGTGCAATTATATAGGTTTCAGGTGTACAATTCTACATGTCATCCTCTAGCTGAAGAAAGAAAGGAAGGAGATAATGGAGGGAAGATCCCTGGGATGCCGGAGGAGTTACATTGTACACACTTCCCTCCCTTTCTTTACCTTTGAACCTGGATTTGCATGTTCAGTTGGTCCCTGATCCCCTGTTGGGAAGCAAAAGGGCCGGGGACAGTTGGGAGGGTTAGTGCTGTAAGAGCCTGAGGTGCCTACGTGAGTATTTCCTGTTCTTTCTGTATGTGGGAGATAACCAAGCTCATATGGAGCTGAAATATGTGTTGTTTCTGCACTACGTTCTTCAAGATACTTCTGGAAGGCTCATTGCAGAGATACTAGTCAACAGAGTCACTGTGTGGCCGACCTTTGAACGTCCATTCTCCCTAAAACACGCTCACAGGAAACCCAGAGCCAGCTTGCATGTAGGCAGAGTGGTGGCCTGGCCTGCTCTGTCTGTCCAGCTAAGAGACTCAGAGCCAGTTACCTAATTTCTCAGAGCCTGTGTCCCCATCTGTTAAACAGAGAGATCCTTATTTGCCCTAATTGTCTCCTACAGTGGATGTGAGCCATAAAGGGGGGTTTTGTGAAGCTAAGAACAGCCCCTGGGTGTCCACTGTCATCTGTCACCAGCTCTGTGGGACAGATGGATGCCGCTGCCCCTGTGTGCTGGCACAGAGCCCTTTGGACAAGGCCAAGTCCCTCAGCCAGCCTCCAGAAACACCCTCCGGGGTAGGGCAGTCGAGTTGAAAGTCAGTCACTTTCTGCAGTGGAGACGCAGGTGGGCTGAGGACAGTGTGGGGTCATGATCTGCTGTGGACTGCGTTTCAGGAGCTGTGGGAAAGCCCCACTGACCCTTTATCCAGAGGGGGGCAATCCCTTACCTCTCCTGGGCGGTGATACCCTCACCTCCACAGTGTGTGTGCATGCATGTGGGTGTAGGAGTTAAACTAGGCACTATGTTCAAAACCCCAGACACTAGACATAAACCCAAACAAGCAAAACTGTTGTGCCCTGAAACTCAGCCATAGACCCCGGTCAATAGCCCTAGGGTTTTCTTCAGTGACCTCCAAACTCTGAGCTCCTGCTTCCTTAGGACAAACTCATGGGGAGCTAAGTACAGGGTCCCCACTGAGCTCAAGGGTAGGTGTGCCCCTTGGGAACTCAGGTGCCAGGGTGTCCTGACACCTCTCCCATTCCTGCGCTCACTGCAGCTCGCCTTGAGCCCAAAGCTGGCCCATGGAGACACGTGCCGGCAGGAGGAAGATCTCATGTAGGAAGAGTCTGACCCATCTGACGAAAAGGGTAATAACACAGAAGAAGGGCTGACTCTCTCTTCTAAGGAAGCCAGACTGGCTTCTGCGCTCTTTCCACTATCCTGCATTGGGCCAGTAGAGGGCAGAAGAGAGCAACATTGCTTGTTTTCCAGGCCAACCAGGAAAGGCTCCAGCTAGTCCCACGGACTGCAGGGACAGGTGACATCATCCATGCGGTCACAGGTTTTCTTAAAAATGTATTTCTCAACTTACAGATGGTTCGAACTTGAACAAGTCACTTCCTCTCTCTGGGCCTTAGTTTCTATATACCTATGCAATGAAGAGAACATATTTGCCTCATAGAGCTGTAAGGTTTAAATTACACAACACATCTATTGGGCAGTTGCTGGCACAGAGCAAGGACTCAAAACAGTAGCTAGTATTATTGCCATTATTAATTAATTTGCACTGTCATTCATTCATTCATTCTATTATTTCCATTCACCAAATATGTATTCATCTCGACCTGTTATGTACACAGCACCACCCTAGGTGTCAGGTGACATGAAGGGCTGGTTCTTGGAAACGCAGAGCCTTTGAAACAAGTAGCTTGTTAATAGTACAGATGCACAGGCCTCGGCCCAGGTGCACAGAACCCACATCTCCAAGGATGGGCTGACACGTCTGCGAACAAAGCTTCACCAGTGATTCTGGTAGGAAACTGGGTTCAGGGAGCCACGGAGCTGGGTTATGACATAGGCGTAGGATTGAATCCCCTGAGGATGAGCGCTGCCAGGCCCTACGCCCTCCTGAGAAGCGCTTGCTGTTGGGCACAGGCGGCTGGATGATCGAAGCTGAAACTGAAAGGGACCCGGGTATCATCCCTGATGCAGGAAACGCCTCCACCTCCTCAGGAGCCTGTTGTCCTGAAACCTGTGCTTGAAATCGCTCATTTTCTTTGAACCACAGTTTCCCCATCTTTAAAAAAAGAGGGTTGAATCAAGTGATCTTTAAATGCCTTTCTTCTCTGACGTTACGTGACTTTTATGTGGACATCACAGCTCTGCAAGGCAGCCTTTTAGATAAGACAGCGTGAACTTCAAGAGGAATCTCCTCTGTGCCTTCTGCAGTGGCCTGTCACCCACGGAGACAGTCCACGCCCTTCCCTGTTGGGCTGTAGGCCCTGCCTCCTCCTCTGTCTGTCTCATGTCTCTTATGCCTCAGTTAAAATGAACGACTTGCTCACCCTTTCCCAGGGCCCTTCACGTCTTAGCCCTTTGGTTCACCCGCTACCCTCCTGCAATTCCACCCACCAGACTTCATTGCCCTCCTCACCTGAATCCGAGCCTCCCCAACCCTGTTTGAACAATGCTGCCTCCCCGATGAGGTGGTCCTCGGTTGCTCTGAAATCCAGGGACTTCTCTCCTGTCTTCCATGCCAAACTTTACATCGCTGCCGTTGCTACCTGCTAACAGTCACAGAGTGCTGACTGCATGCTAGGCCTTACTTACTGACTCCTTTCCAGCCTGTGACACCACTGCCGTTTCCATTTCACTGGGGAAGGAACTGGGGTGCAGGGTGGTTCAATAACTTACCCACGGAGACTCCGCTGCATGTCTGGGTAATTTCTGCAGGTGTCTTATCTCAGTGCCAGACTGGAGGCACCTCCCAGTTGTCCTAAGTGCTGCTGGTTGGGTTCTCAGGCACTGTAAGGAAAACGTGGAAGTCTCTAGGAAGATAGTGTTGGCAGGGATGGGCTGAAAAGTACTCACTATCTCTTGAGACACTGAAATGCTGGGAAAATCACTACGAAACAAAAACGTTAGAATCAACGCCATCCTAGCCCAAGTCAACAAATTCTAACTCTGCCTAGCAGGCTGTGAACGCCCACCAAGGGCTCTGGGTTCACACTCCACCCTTGCACAGCATCCCAGGAAAGGTTGAGGTCGTGCAATGAACTAACATGAAGGCTGTTTAAAAAGCTGGGGGTAGAAAATAAAGTAACAGCCACACCACACGTGAAACCCACTTTTATAATTTGGCTCTTGTACTTGGTGAGAAAGGTGGGCATGCGTGTGTGGGGAGTGGGGGGAGGAGGAAGCTTCTTTGACAAGGCCTGTCATAGAGAGACACATGCACCTTCCCATCCTACACAGTCGCCTTGTAATTCAAGAAGCTGCTCGGATAGGAATCGGTCTGTCCGTAATCGTCCCAGTTGTGGTCAGCTGGCCTTTGGGAAAAGGTATTTGAGAAATGACTGCCCAGGGTTAAGAATCAGGAGGTCTGTTTTTCATTTGTACAGCAGCAAGTCCCAGATCCTGCTTTTATTCTGGGAATTTTTTTTTCTTGCTTTTTTGAACCCCAGATGAATAGAGGGAGAAAAAAAGTGAACGAAAATGGTTCCAATTTGCAACAAGAGTGCTCTTTCAATTGATTTAAAGTGGGGAGCAACAGAAGTAATGATCACAGAAAGAGATTGGAATTAGTCAATAAATAAGGTTCAAGGTCCCAAGCCTGACTTCTCTTTCATTAACTTTAAGGGATGAGAATAAAAAAGAAGGGTGGTTCCATTTATCAGGTTCCTGAAAAAAGCAGAAAGCGCTGTGCCCACGGCTCAGAACCCGGACCAGGTCGTGGAAGCACTGAGATCTCATCGGGACCCCTCCCCCTGCAGTGTGGTTTGATTCATAGAGAGGCACTGATCCATTTCAGCCCTCCCACGAGCTTGGGCCGCTCCCAGCTGGACACTCATCGGCTGAGAAACCTGGATCCTTACATTTCCGTGACAAGGGGCCTTAACAAATGGTGCCCGAGTCGTACATCAGAATAATCTCCCTCTCCATCCTTCATCCTCATCTCCCCCATTCTCCATCCCGTTCTGGCGCTCCTCCATAGAGAGCTTCTTGCATCACTTCAGTGTCTAGCGCAGCGTAGCTCACCATCCCTGTACACAGTCGTGAGGGACGGTGCAGAGTGATTATAAACGTGCTCAGCACCGACCCCGGCACACAGCACACACTCAGTAAGTGCTCCTCTGTTATTGTAGCTGTTCTCTTTCTGGTTTCACCCACAAGTGCTATGCCCGGTATGCATATGTGCTGAGAGAGGTGGGTGCTGAGCCCAGCGTGCCATGTGAGACTAAGGGGGTCAGGGAAGGCTTGGGATGGGAGCGAATGTGACATGCACTTGGAATGGGAAATGTGAGTGTTTATATTCTGAAGAGCCAGGTATGTCCGTGCAGTACTTGGTGAAGGGGCTGTAGATCTAGATGAGGCACCCCTGCAGAATTTGGGGTTTTGTCCCCTAGGTTCTTAAACCTTTCCATGTTAAAAGAGGGTATGCAGGAACAAGGAACCTGAGGATTCTAGGGGCAAAGCCCCAAGAAGCATTTCCCAGGACTGGAGGGGTCTCATACTTTATCTTAAAAACATAGTGATGGGAAGCCGGGATGGCTCGGTGGGTTAAGCGCTCACTTTGCAGCCCTGGGGACCAAGGATTGAATCCCAGCCCCGGCCCATGCGGAACCGTGTGCTGAACTGGGGAGTGCTTCCCATGCGGGAGGCCCCCAGTTCAGTTCTTGTCCCTCAGTTCGGTCCCTGGCTCGAGGGGACATGCCTCCCATCCTGGAGGCCCCTGGCCCAGTTTCTGTCCTGTGCAATCCCTGCCCACCTGTGTGGAACAAAACCATGTCGAAAACTGATGACGAACAACTATGGAGACTGTTCTGGGCCCTCCCCCTTCTCTCGGTTTCTCTCTCTCTCTCTCTCTCTCTCTCTCTCTCTCTCTCTCTCTCTCTCTCTCTCTCTCTCTCTCTCTCTCTCTCTCTCGTCAAAAACAATAAAATAAATCTTAAAAAGGAACATATTGAAGTTCGTGTTCTACTCTGTAATGTCATCCAGTATAAACACAGAGATGATGGGGCCAGGGGGAGGGGCTCCTTGTTCACCTGGGGAGGGTGACCTGCCGTGCGCCCCTGGAACCTGTCCACGCTGGACGTGATGGATGGACACACGGGAGGGTTCTAAGAGGGAGAGAGGTGTGCGTGAGTTCGTGTGTCAGGATGGATCGGAGGGCTAGAGGGAGCAAGTCCTGTGTCTGGGACACTCGTCCAAAAATAGCCGCAGCTGTTCGTTGCGTGACGGGAGGAGGGGGCCGGGCGTGGGGCTCAGCGTGGTTCTGCGCATGTACCAGGACGCCGTGCCCGCCGCTGAGAAGACGAGCCAGGTTTGTAGATGTTTGCAGCTCCCACTTCCCCTTCTTCGGTTCCTTAAAGGTTCTTGGTCGTGAAGATTCAGCATTCCCAGGTCATGGAACTGATTCAGGCTTGCAAAGCATTTTTGTATCCGATGACTCTTTGGGGAGCCCTAGCGCGCCTGGCTGGGAAGGGCAGGTCTCCCCTGGCGGCAGGGCATTTGTGGAGGGCCCTGCGGTCTGCAGTTCTTACTAGTCAGGGGTGACGTGCCCACTGCCCAGGCTGCTGTGGTCTGTGCCAAGGTGGGGTGTCCACATGCAGCCTTCCTTATGCTCCCCATGGCATTGCATGGGTCCCCAGTTCTCATGGAACTCACCAGACCTCAGCCCTTACTGTCATCCGGGAAGTGCCACCTCTCCCTACCCTCTGAGCCTCGGCCCTGCTCAGACAGTCTACCTCCATCTTCTCTGAAGCTTTCTTATGCTTCACTGTGTTTTCTATCTTGTGGGTGCTTAACCAAATAACCAGGAAAAAAAGAAAGAGTGACAAGGACCAAAAAATAAATAAAAACATCACCAATTTACCCTACCACGTAGGCCTTTGTTACGGCCCCTCCTCACTGTCCCAGCTAAACATCTTTTAAAACTGTAAGTGCTCATGTTAGTACGTTCTTCTCTGGAGCTAGTGCCAGGAGTTTGACAAAAGCTGGTCAGCGGTGTAGACAGTCCTGGGAGATGCTAAGTAGGTTATAAAAATGGTTGTGATGAACAGTGGTGACGATGCCGAAGGTGAACGAAGTGAGGGGTCCCTTCCATGTCCATCTGTTCATCTATGTCTGTCTATCTATCATCTATCTATCATCTATCATCTATCGTCTATCATCTACTAGCATCTCGCATCTATCATCTGTCGATCACCTATCAATCATCGACCTCTCTCTGCACACACTTGTACATGTAAGCACACTCGTGCATACGTGGTTTCAGGGTCTGCTGACTTGGACTTTGTTAAGTGACCATGAGCACAAGTTGGTTCTGCTGTGGTCATATGTCACCCCTTTCCAGTAGCCTCTTCACACGTTGTGCAGTGACGTTGCTCTAGGAGGTGCCTGGGGATATTTCTGGGGTGGCTGAACTCTGGGATAGGTGCGATGCTTTATAAGTTCGAAGATGTGAAATTTGATCACTTACCCAGGAGTGAGCCCCTGCGGGATCTATAATTCTTACACCAACTTATGAAACAGGGCTGGTATTCCCTCATGTAATGATAAGGAAATGGAGGCTGTGGTTGGCAGAATAATGGCCTCTCAAAGACGTCCCTTCTCCAACTCCTGGAGTCTGTGAATATGTTATATGGCAGAAGATGTAGTAGATTACTAAGGTGAAAGGATCCTGGGTTATGGAGGTGGGTCCAAAGTAATCAGGAGCCCTTACAATGAGAGACCTGTTCCAGCCATGGAGGAGGAGCCTGGGGCAGCAAGAGGACTTGCACCGGCCGCTGCCTCTAGAAGCGGGAGAAGGGTCCCCAGGGATGTGGGCAGCCTCCAGAAGCTGGGACATGCCCAGGGGAAGGGGGTGCTCTCCTAGGGCCTCCAGACAGGAATGCAGCCTTTCTGACCCCGGATTTCAGCTCAGCGAGACCCCTGCACACTTCTAACCGACAGAGCTAGAGGAGAAGCAATGTGTGTTGTTTTTAAGCCACTAAGTTTGTGGTAAGGTACGTCTCAAACCCCCCGGGGAGTGTATATTAGCACTAGAGAACTCATATCGATTTGCAGAAAGGGTGACACAGGAGCAAGTGATGGAACCAGAGGTAAAACCCAAAAGGTCTGGGGGATGCTGGGATAACTCAGCAGGTTGAGCCCTTACCTGGCAACCGTGAGGTCTGGTGTGCAGTTCCCGGCCCTGGCCTGTGCAAACCCATGTGACCAACTGTGGTGCAACTGGTAACTGTTGGGATGGCGGTGAAGGTTCTCTTTTTCCATGTGGGAGGTTCCCAGTTCGGTTCCCACACGGCCCCACATCCACCTGTGTGAAATGAAACCATGTCCCAACCAGTGATGTATGAGTGTGAGACGGCTCTGGGCCCTCCCCTCTTCTCTCTCACCTTCTCAAACAATAAAATAAACCTTTAGTAAGAAAAATAACAAACAGTCTGGTTCCAAAACCCGCGTCCTTGACTACTCCGTATCACATGGCCAAGTTTAATGCCATAATCCATTGAGTGAATACATAAATGAGGAAAGAAGAAGGAAGAAAAGAAGATTAATAAAAGGAAGGAAGGAAGAAAGGGCAGAAAGAAGTAAACATTTATATGAGGTTGGTGCAGCCTCGTTTTTTATCCATTTGCAGCATGAGGCTATTTGTTCCTACTTAACAGCAACTACAGCGCTAGTCCTCTCTGCCCGCCTTCACTCCCATAGTGCTGGATGCACCTAACAGTACACTCACTCCCTAGACCCCACACCAGCCACACCTGTCTTGGTCTGGCAATGCCTTCGGTCAGCTCGTGGTAGAATTCCCAAGAAGCCAGTGTGCACACAGCACATTGCTTTATGATTAGTTTGGTGGTTTTGGCTGAGATTTAGGAAGTGTCATTATCTCAGATGTATCCCGTAGACATAGCATCTCACCTGCTTTACGCTGATGTCACTTCCTGGCTAGGTCCTCTAAACAACCTGTTTAAGACACAACCAGTGTTGTCATTTAGCAAATAAGAAACAGAATAGTAGTTCAAGCTGAATCTTAAATAAACTATAACTAATTCTAGTATAGGTGTGCCTCAAATATTGCCTGGGATATACTTACACTAAAATGTATGCTTTGTTTATGATACTCAAATTAAACGAGGCATCCTGCATTGTATCTGGTAATTCTACTCACAGCAGACCAGCAATGAAACTATTCTGGGACAGGCGATCTTCCGAGGCCCGCTGGGACCATGCTGGGGAGAGCCGTCCATTCCAGGCCAGAACGAGACCTCTGCTCCTGCCCGGGGCCTACAGAACAGGGGCCCCAATCCCAGGCCTGTGGGGGAGGGCCGCTAAGGGAGGAGGAGGGGCAGAGGAGACCAGTCCTGGGGGGAGGGCCGCTAAGGGAGGAGGGGTGGAGGAGACGGGCTGGGACAGACAAGTAGTTCTCTGACCGGCTCTCATGACCCAGAAGATGCTGTCCAGTCCCCTCCAGCCTTCCAGACGATTCCTCCGGTGGTTCTAGAAATGGGGGAGTGGTCAAGCTGGCCTGAGAAGGCAGGAAGGGGCGCAGGCTGTGTGAGTGAGTCACCTGTGGGCCGTGGGCCTCTTGGTTCCCACAGAAGTTGGCCTGTGGTGAGAACCCCAGGTCTAGAATACCGGAGCTTTGGGTGCTAGCTACACTACTACCCCCAACCCAATAATACCCTCTGTCACCCACACTCTCAGAGTTCCCCCAGTTCACCCAATTCGTTTTTTTTTTAAGATTTATTTTTATTGTTTGACAGAGAGAGAGAGAGAGAAGGGGGAGGGCCCAGAGTAGCCTCCACAGTTGCACATCATCAATTTTTACGTGGGGCTACGCAGGGTGGAAACCAGGCTGGGGGCCTCCTGCATGGGAAACACACCCCTGTGAACCGGGAGCCTCCTGCATGGCAAGCATGACTCAGGCAGGAAGCAAACCGGGGGCCCCCCACATGGGAAGCACACCCCAGTTCAGCATATGGGTCCGCGTGGGCGGGGGCCAAGACTGGGACTAGATCCCCAGACCCTGTGGCCACAAAGCAAGCACTTAACACTCTGAGCGATCCTGGCTTCCCTCAATTCTTAATTTTGTCTCTTGCTTTTATTTTTATGCCAGCCATTATATTGGTTGTTGGGAATTTAATCAATCAATCAACCAATAAACAACAAGTAGTTACTGAGTGCCTATTGTGTACAAGCTGTGTGTCAGTCCTTGTAGTAAAGACAAACACCTGTCTTCCAGGAGCTTACAGTCAAACTGAAAAAGTAACATTTGATTACATGGGGAAAGTGAGCAGTGACAAGCTAGTTCTGTCATTTACCGTAGGAAATAGTCACTTGACGTCTATCGCCATGTTGGGTGCTGGAGACATGGGAGAGCAGGCTGGGTACACACTGCAGCAGAGGCGAGTCCAGAAGTCAGCCGTAGCTGGAGAGCACAGAGAAGAGGCCCTGACCCAGACTCGGAGGACGCTTTGCTGAGCTGGTGAGGCAAGACCTAAATAGTCTCGAGAGAGAGACGTAGCAATCAATCAAGTGCGTGAAGGTCCTTGGGTTTTGGTCAAAGGTGGAGAAGGAAGGATGCTTCAAACGGAAGGAAGAGCAAATACAAAGAACCATCATGCGTGAGAGTGCACTTGTGTTGTGAACAGTACCAGCGGTTCAGAGTAGCTGAAATGGGGTGGGTGGATGAGGCTAGAGGTGGCTGGCAGGGGCCTGATTCTAAAAGGCAAGGTCATTGCTAAGGGATCCAGGCAGGAGGGCCTCATGCAATGGCACGACCTGTGCTACGACTTGTAATGAAAGTTCAGTACTCCTTGGGCGGAGGAAGCCAGTAGACTTGGTGCTGCTGGAGAGACCACTGGTCTGGGCTTCAGTGGGCGGGTGGACCCACCAGGGTCATGGGAGGGTCGGGCCTCCACTGATGTGTAAGCAGTTGACATCAGAATATCCTGCAGGATGTGGGTATCTTTAGAGGTGCGCAGAGCCTGATGGCATGAATAAGGAAGAGAGGAAATTACATTTGCCCAAGCAACCAGTGTCCTGAGACTATCCCACACGTTTCCTCCTTTGGTTGTCATAACAACCCAGCATGTTATACACTATCTGTGTGGTCCGTGTGCGAAAATTTAGCTTCAGAAATGTTAAATAACTCACACAAGTTCACTTGGAAAGAGCCTGGATTCGTAGCATGATCTGTATGAATTCAAAGTCATAGGAAATGCTTTCCCCTCCCACTTCCCTGCCAGAGCTTGAATACTTACCTCTGCCTTCTCCATTAATTGTGTACGTAGATGGACAAAAGGTTTTTCACCAGAAGGCCTCCTGGGGAATGACCGCTGAGCTTGTCTGGAAAATGGACTTGCTTAAGTGGTTTCGGGGTGGAAGGAGGTTCTGACAGCACCTTCGAGCAACCAAAGCTCGTCTCCTAACTGCTGGGCCTGAGTCAAGAGGCTCGGGTGGGGGGCTTTGCGTTTGAACCTTCATTGTCCTTGAAGACTGTTAATTTGTTCCCCATCTGGTGTCAGTGTGTCCTATGGCCTCAGCATTGAAGAACCCAGACCCTGCCCCAAGCACTTGGACAACCCCAGCCTGTCACTCGCTCGGTCACATGGGAACGGCGCTGAGGCCTGCTGGGCACTGATTCTGGGCCCAGTAACAAGCACAGTGGCCTTTGCTCTGTGCAGGTTCTCAGCATAGTGCCAATAGAGACTGTGAATCAGACACCCCTCAGCACATCCTTCCGAGCACACTTCCCCACTACATGTAGATGTATTGCATTTCTAATATAGCATGGGATATAACTTGTGTACATTGGCCGCCGTTATGGACTGAATGCTTGTGTCTCCTGAAATTCCTATGCTGAAGCCCCAGTCCCCAGTGTGATAGTGCTAGGAGGAGGGGCCTCTGAGAGGTGACCAGGTCACTCATGAGAGGTTAGTGCTCTTCTAAAGAGACAGGAGACAGATGGGCTCTTTCGACCACATGAGGACGCAGCTGAGAGGCAGCCCCCTGGGAACCAGGAAGCCAGCCCACGCCGGACACGGAATCCACCAGCACCTTGATCTTGGACTTCCCAGACCCCCGAGCTATCAGCTTACAGTTGAGCAGTCCACAGCACTTTTGTAATGACATCCCAAACAAATACAACCACTGTTGCAATAGTTTGTGAAAGTAAGAAAACCTGCATAAAATAGAAATATGGAAATAATTAGTAGATGAAATACCGGTAAACACAATTAATTTAACATTTTATGAGCAAAACATTATACGTGACGCCGGATGCGCTTTCTATCTCGTGTAGCCATCTGGTAATGGCAACATTTGGGCTGACTTCTTTCCAGAACTGACTGGATCAGAGTCGTTTTCAGCCTAGGCATCAGGCTGACCGTGAGCTTGCACGGGGAGAACTGTTGCTTTCACAGCACAAGCATCGTGTTCAACCCATGACTCCTTCCCAGTCATCTCTTGAAGCTGCTTGTCCTTTTGGTAAAGGGTGGCTTAGTTAGAACAATAATGGGCTGTAAAAATTCTCTCAGCTGCGCACATAGAAACAACCCATCACAACACACCTGCACATAAGGGGGCTCGGCTCTGTCCACTCGCCATGCTTGAGTGTTTCCCACGGTGCCCTGGATGCTTGTGGACCTTCACGACACATAGCCACTGGACAAGGGGCCGAATCATGGAGCTAGTGTCCACATGTATAACAGGTGTAATGTGAGTGGGCTCAGCTCACATGTTTAGATAAAAATAAAGATTGGCAGGAGTTCTAATGTTATCTTCTCAGCACACAGCTGATCACCTTGTATGCCCTATTTTGGAAACCACCCACCTGCCAGGTGCGGCATATCCATATGAGCCAAGTCATCACACAGTGAACGTACAAGTGTCAGTCTTGATGTGTGCAAGGAAGAGACACCCAGGCTGCTGAGAGAGAGTGTAGATGAGGAGAATAGGACTTGGTCTAGGTGATGAGGAGCCTTTTCCTAGAGCTGAGCTCCAAAGGCAAAAACAAAAGCTTCCCAGATGAAATGTCAGAGAAGAGATGTCCAAATAGAAGGAACGGCGTTTGCAGAGGTCCTGAGGTCTGCACAAGTAGAACCCACGAGGGGAACTGCACAGAGGCTGGAGTGGCCAGTGCACAGAAGACAAGGCCCACGGTGGCATGAGACAAGCCCTGATAGGACGCTCTTCAAAGGAGGTGCTGAGAAAATACCCTGGATGAAAAGCGGCCGAGCGGTTGAGGTCAGGAACAGTAATGGTGTGGAGAGGTGTAGGGCCACTGGTAGTACGTGGGGCCCCAGGGACTCTTCGCAGGGCTGATTTGAGACCTGAAATTTAGCTGAGGATGTCCAGAGACCAGAGAGATTAACACTGACAGAGGCACTGAAGTGTGCAGGGAAGGGCTCAGGAACCATTGAAAATGATCGCAGCTGCCGACAAAAACTCAGACACACTGTCACTGGCGAGTCTGTCCCTAGTTTTGAAACAACAGTCTGTCCCCATGATCCCCCTGCAGTGTTAAATTATTCATCCATTCCCTCGCCACATGGGGCAGCTCAGCACCGCTCTGCTCACAGCTGCGAGGCCCAGAGAAGGCTTTCAAAGTGAAGGATAAATTGTCTTATCACCTACATTTAATGAATACCACCTTGCGCTTAAGATCTAAGAAGAAAACTCTACAAACACACGTTAGCCTGTGCACAATCCCTGCAAAGACTGAAGGGAGGCAGAAAAAGAAAAAACTACGTCATTAGCCTCAGTTACATTCAATGAGCAGAATATACTTCTTTACTCTGGGTGAATAAATATCTTAGGATCCACTATAAGTCATTCATAAAGCTCATACTCAGAAACTAATATTTACTCTGAGAAATGCTCGTACATGTGTTCTTGGGAGGCAGAATGGTATAGGTGAAAGAGCTAGGATTTTGAAATCAGACAAACCCAAGTTTCAATGTGGGGTCCAATTACCTGCTTTGTGAACCCGGAAGCTGGCTTGAGCCCTCAAAGCCTGAATTTCCTCATTTGCAAAGTGAGGGAAATGTGTACACCTCTTAGGATGATTATGAAGGTCAAATGAGGTAGTGAACATCAATGACTGATGTCTCTGGTACATACTAGGGGCCCCATCTACGTGTGTGTGTGTGTGTGTGTGTGTGTGTGCATTCACACTCATGTGTATACCAGTTGCATGACATCATCTAAGAGGAGTTAGCCAAGAGGTTACAATTGGCAGGTCTTCGCCATTGACATTTTACTACTAGCCCAGGACAAATATTAACCCTTCTGAAAAGTCTGGAACGGTTTTCACTTCCCAACTACTTGATTTTTATGCCCTACTTATTGGTATATGATCTTGGCTAAGTCACTTAAAGGCTTCTTATTGTATCTTACATATTCTTGGAAGTATCGTTAAATTCTAGGAAGAGAATAGAAAGGGACGTAGGAGGAAAGAAGAGAGGAAGGGGGAGGAAGGGCAGGAGAGGATGAAGGAGGGAGGGAGAGAGGAAAGGCAGGAAGAAGTAGTACTAATGCTAGATGCACTTGAATAGAACGAACTCTGTGTCAGACCCTGCTCTAAATTCTTAACCCATTCATTCATTTAATTGGCCCTGCAATCCTATGAAGTAGGAACTGTTACAATGTCCATTTTACAGGTGAGAACACTAAGCCTCCGCTGTCTACTTGCAACGTGGCTTGAGGCACGTTGTTTAGCTTCTCTGCCCTCAGTTTCCTCACGTTTAAGTGAGGGGTAATGATGACATTTACCTTGCTCACTTTTCTGTGGAGGGTTAAATGATACCACCCACAAAAGGCCCTTCATCACACACGTAGCAGGAGGTGCTGTTGCCCAAGGAAGAACTGAGCAAGGGTGATCTCATTCTTTCCCATTGGCCTTGGAGGGAAACGGGATGCAGGGGTGAGCAGAGGAGGGAGCTTCACAGATGGCAGGTGAGTCCTGAGGCATGTGCGAGAGGGGAGGGCAGTGAGGGCTGATTCCCCCAGGGGCTGCGGGCCCGAGGGGAGGAGCAACTGCCCCCAGTGAGTCCTGGAGTGGGCTGGTTTTTCTGCAGGGCCATCGACTTTCCCCAGAGGCCTCTTCTCAGTTCTCTCAAGTGTAATGGGACCAAACAGCGAGGCCTGCCTCTCCTTCAGACACGTCAGGGCCTTGTAGCCACCGTGAGGACCAATCCAACAGCATGACGGGACTGCAGACACATCGTAACTTCCCAGTCCTTAAAGTGGTTCCCATGATCAGTCCTGCTTCTTCATGATTCGGGGGTGCAAAGCAAAGCTCAGATGACAGCTCCACCTGTTCTCTAAGAAGCCCCTTGCCTAAGCTTGAGGTGCTGGAAGAAGGACCCTAAGCTAGGAGCCAAGTGGGGAAACTGAGGCCCAGAGTCCTTCACCATCGAGGTCAGACCACTGGGCCTGCAGGGGCCGTGGATGCTTTTGGTCACACAGCTTCAGGGTGCCCTGTTCTTACTTACTGCACAAAATCGGGGGCCCTGGGAGTTGGGACGGCCCTGAGGGAGGCATGAGGCACAGGTCCAGGCCTCTCCCCCCGGCCTAGTGCCCCTGCCAGCATGCCAAAGGAGTGCTGCCCAGCTGCCCAGCGAAGAACTCAGGGTTCGGAAGCATAGACACCATTTTCTGAGCTCTGGTTACTGCATTTATAGGACAGCAGCTTGTTACACACAAGTTCAGGTTCGCCCAGGGCGCTTGCTGTCAGGGCTGGTGCTCCGTGAGTTTTAGCACCAGCCCAGGGAGAGGCTGAAGGAGAGAAAAGTGTGGCTGCCTTGGAGAACAGCAGAGGGGATGCTGGGAGTTTCACTTGGATCCACTCATGGAGTTAAGTGACGTAAGGCCAGAGTGTAGCTAGCAGAGGGTTCAGCTGGAAAATCTCACAGAGACCGGGCAGCGAAGGGCAACCCAGCAAGTGTGGGGGTGGAGGCGGAGACCGAGGTTGAGAAGCCAGGGGCCCAGCGTCAGGCAGGTCAGGCTTGGCGCATCACGGGGAGGCTTGTTGGCTTGAAAGAACCCTGCAGTTTCAGTCGTGGCTGCAGCAGGAGGTGATGTCCAAGAATAGGTACAGTAGTGTAGACCCTCCATTCACTGGAACTCAAGCAACCAACACTCACAAGCACCCGGCAAAGTGGTTTTGTCGGTTGCTTGAGACCTTGCCTGTTGCAGGAGAGGGCTGGTTGCTTGAGTTCCAGTGAATGGAGAGTCTAGTTACACGTATCTGGCATCAACCCATCCCCATGGGTGCCAGTTAACTGAGAGTCTGCTGTATTAAGAAGGAGCCTCAAGAGAGAGGCTGGGTTGGGGGTCTTGAGTGTCAGGTACAGCAACCACGTAGAAGGTAAAAGATGGATACAAATGTAGCCAGGCGGCCAGCCAGGCAGTCTTTGGTGTCCACACCTCTGCCATCACACCGTGCCGGCTCCACCAATCCACAGCACACTGACTGCCTTCAATCGAGTAGGGGAGAGGCAGAGAGAGGGTCAGGATGTGATAAGCTCCTTCAAGCCACACCCCAGCACCTCAGGAAGGGCGTCTTGCCTTTGCTCCACTTAAGATCACCTCGCCTTTTGGGGAGTGCGGGGCTGTGTCTCTGTGTTTTAAAATCAGACCGCGTTTCTCACCTCTCCCTGTGTGCTGAGCTCACACCTCCATTCCAAAGGACAGCACGTGGATGGAGCCCGACGGAGACCCAGGCTTTGAGCCCCGTTTCTGAGCGGGACCAGCGGGCCGGCGAGGGCTGGGCAGGCTTGCGCTCTGGGCCTCGACCGTAGTCGTTGCTCTTGCTTGTCTGGACTGGCTTCCTGTAGTGGGCGTGGGGCAGGTCTCCCAAGTGGCAGGAGCTAATTACATCCCCAAGGAGCTGTTAGAAGGAGACAGCCTAGCTCCGCACCTTCCCAGGCCTCGGACTGGCTCCAGCACTCCTCCCCTGCCCTCGAATCATGCCCTCTTAAAATAAGATCACTGTTGAGTTTCAACTAAGCAATTCAGCATCCGCCTCTCTAAACACCTTGGCAATGACGATGATGCCGCAGACATTTTCTAGAAACTGCCCAAGGTATCTGGGGTCACCAACTTACAAGCTCAAAAAACCATGTTGCTTGTTTAATATGAGCTTTCAAGGGAGCTGGCCCAGAACCTGCTGCCAAAACCTTCGCAGACTGCATGCTCCTCCTTCCACTCCCCAAGAAGCTCATCTAGTGAAGTGGTTCTGCCTCCGTTAGGTTGCTCTGTAAGTGTGGTGATTACTCACTCCCATCGCAGGACCGAGCTGAGAGGGAGGCTGGCTCAGGACCCCGTGTACTCTCTCCTGCACCCTGATGCACTTCAGCCCTTCCCTTGCTCTGTCTGAAACCTGCACTTCTGAGATGGGAGGAGTGGCACAGGGTCAGCCAGTCACAGCTGCTTCATGGCCACTGCTCAGAAGTACTAGCTCCGTTGTCACAATGGTGTCAGGCTGGAGGAGACAGGCAGGGGGACTTTGCTTTGCAGCAGGAGGAAGGTGTCATGACCCACAGCCTAGCAGTCTGTTCGCTGCACTTTCCAAGTCGAGCAGCCCTGGGTGGGCTGCTCTGTCCACTTTATCTGGTAGACCAACAGCAGTCATCGTAATCGGGTTCATAAAGAGATGCTCTAAGACCTGCCTTGGCAGAGTATGCTACCAGCAGTGCTGGGGACACGTGGGTCATGTCAGGAGGCCCATTCATGGCTTTGTCACACAGCATGCCACACATATGACCGGAGGGGACACCCCCTAAATGGAAACTACAATTTCCTCTCTACACACAACACTTCTGACTCTGAACGTGTGGGTTTCTTCCCTACTCCAGCCAATTCTGGGACACCACCTTGTGTCCTACAATTCAGTTCGGAGACTTAGCAAACTGGATTTGGTGTCAGATAACATGAGTTAGAGGCTCAGTCACACAAGACTGCCCCTCCTTCAGACGCCAATCACAAAGCCAGATCTCCCGTACTTTGGACAGATCATCTATATATCAGAGCTTCTCCTGTGCTCCCGATGGAGCTTGGGGATGTGGAGAAGGGGTGTGGAAAAACTGTAGGGACCCTGTCCCTCCCAGACTGTGCCTTATCCCATCCCTACAACAACTCCGTAAGACAGGTATCATCAGGGCCATTTCATAGATGTGAAAAATCAGGCCCAGAGAGACGGTTACATAGAGTAGAAAGAACAGCACTATGGATTTCAGTGGACATGAGATGAAATTCCAACTTCTTCACTTACTAAACTTCAATATTCTCATCCACAGAAAGAGGCGTAATATTTGCCTTTCTGGATTGTTTTAAGGAACAAATGAAATTATGCAGACATTGTCCTGTACAATGCCTCAGGTATTGGGAAGTCCACAGTCCAGATCTTACTTTTGTTAACAACAACGATGATGATGATGATGATGATGATGATGATGATGATGATGATGATGATGTTTATAGGCAGTAGGTGACAGGATGTGTCCTGACCCTAGCTCTGGATGGTCCCATGTTCCTGTTATATCACATGTTTTGAAATTAAGCATATTGCTCCTACTTAAAAGACTGGGAAGGTGGCCAGAGCAATTCAGGGCCTCCTTAAACTTGTGGGCAACTCAAATTCTAGAAACTCGTAAGAGAGCAATACTAAATACCCGAGACAGGAAGAATGTCTGCAGGCCTGGCGACTAAGGTGTAATTGTTCCAGCTTCTGTTCCTCGAAGCAGGGGTCCCAGTACTCATTCAGGAGACTGCACCAGCTGAGCAGTTTTATGGTTCCCCGTACCCCAGGAAGTAATTTGTGCTGAACTCCTAATATTTTAGGTGTATTACAATTATTTTATGTAATGATCTCAAAAAAACCACCAAAAAAACCCGTAAGTTGAATGGTGGTAAGTGCTATGAGAGGGGAGGGAGTCAGGGAGACGAGCCAGGTAGGCGACACATGGATAGGGCAGCCTCACCCACTACACGGCTCGGGAGCAGGGCACTCAGGGCAGCCCCTCGCCGATGACAGAGCTGGAAGAAGGCCAGCACCCTCCACCACCTGCACTTCTGGCTTCCTCTGCCAAAATGACAGAAATGGTTACGTACCTCTCTCTCACTGAAGCTTAAGGTATAAGGCTTTTGTCATTTGTTGGTCCTTCAGGTTTCTGGTGACATGGACTAGCCTTCCAGTCAGTCCCTGGTAGGGTGACAGACACACATTGGGGAGTTTGTGGAGTCGACGCACAATGTGTGCTCCTCTCTCACCAATGTGACGGCTTTCCTGAGATGGGGAGAAGGTCCTCCAGCCATCTTATCACAACGAGGACCAGTGACAGGCTTGGGGTTGACTGTCCCTGCCTCCTCAGCGTGGGCCAGCAGGCAGGCGCAGAGCAGAAAGAGGGGTGTTCGTGTTGCGGTTAGAAGCATGAGCTCTGGAGCTGGAGGTTCCGGTCCCATCTCTACCACCACTGTGTGGCTTTGGGCCACACACTTGGCCTTCCCACGCCATAGTCTCCTTACCTGTAAAAGGGATGTGATGAGAGGACCTACCGCATAGGGTTGTTAGAAACTAAGCGGACCATGCACTGAAGTGCTTCCAAACGGCTGGTATATCACTACTGCTCCATACTTGTGGGCTTTTGACAATCCTAAGTGTTTGAGGCGGGCCAGAGAACACTCAAGCCTCCTGCTGTCATTCAGCCAGAACCCCGAGTCCAGCACCAGAGTCTCTTGGATTTGGCTCCTACCCACCTGGGCACTTTCGGTACTGGCCTCTGTTCCAGCACACGTCCCCAATTCTGGATCCTTTTGTATCAGGACTGAAATAACAGCCCCGATAGCTTATTTTCCAATTCTTTCTGGGATCCAGTAGGACCTAAGGAAAATAAATTTGGTAGCCTTCCATTTCACAGATGAGGCCCTTCTGCTGTAGCACCACCCCCTACACACACACACACACACACACACACACACACACACACACACGCTGTTCTGGGGTGCCTGACACACCACACCCAGGACATGTGTCAGCCTCAGAGTGCAAGCAGTGTGTCCGTGAGTGTATTCTCCACTTTGACCTCTCTTGTCACGTCCCTTTCTCGTCTTCAGTGTCTAACTGGTGTTAAGAAACGACCTGCAGCTAGGAACTGAGTCAAGGTACGTGGCCTGTGAAGGGACATAGCTACAACGTAGAGTACGTGTCTTGTTCCCCCTCCACCCTCCGAAGGGGGCTGGGGGCTCCTTGAGGACTAGGTTCCGCCACGTGGTCTAGAAGCGTGGGCTCCAGAGGACGCAACGCAAGCCCCGCCCTCCGGAGGTGGGGTCTGAGCGCCGTGCATGCCCCGAGACTGCAGGGGCCCAGGGTGCGTCCAGCTCCCCCACTGCGCCCTAGGTGGCTGAGCTGACCGGGTCCCCACTGGCGGACTGCGCGTGGGCTCCCAGCCTTCGAGGTGCTGACTGCTGTCCCAGAACCGGAGTGCTGGAATTTTATTTTGCTCTCAGAACTGACAAAAAGCTCTGCCTTTTTTGTTCTTAGTACTTTTTAAAAAACTTACATTTATTTTTTTTTAAATAATTATAGACTCACAACGAGTTGCTAAATTAATATAGAGAGGAACCATATGTCTGTCACTCACCAAGCTTCCCGCAACATTTTGCATAACATACGACTTAGCAAAACCAGGAAATTGACACTGACACAATGCTTGAAGCAGACTGAGACATTTAACTAGATTGTAGACGGTATTCAGACCTCCCCAGTTTGGCATGCATTCGTGTGTGTGTGCTCGCGCGTGTCTGTAGAGTTCTATGAAATTTCATCACATCTATAGTTTTTATTCTTCTTGCTTTTGCTCACCAAACTTTTTATTGCAAGATACTCTAGGTTCACATGCAATTGTAAGAAATAATACAGAAAGATCCCGTGTATCCGGCTCCCAATTTGCCCCCGTGGTGACGTGTTTGATACTATAGTACACTATCAAGCCAGAATAGTGACACTCATACAGCCAAGATCAGCATTTCCGTCCCATAAAGATCCCTCGTGGTTTCCTTTTAAAACCCCAACAGCTCCCCAAGCCCTTGGAAACCACCAGTCTTTTCTCCTTGGTCATTTTAAGAACGTTATATAAATGGAATGATACCAGCCACCTTATGGGACTGGCGTTTTTTCACTCCATGGAATTCTCTGTTAATTCATCCAGGTTGTTCGTATACCAATAGTGTGTTTTTTTCCACTTGTCAAGTAGGATTTGTGATAAGGAGGGACCACAGTTTGTTTAACCATTTACCCATTCAAGGACATCTGAGTTGCTTCCACTGTTTGCTATTATGAAAAAAGCTGCTATAAATTTATGTACAGGTTTTTGGTGTCAACACAAGTCTGCATTTCTCTGGAATAAGGGGCCAGGGGTACAATTGCTGGGTCACATGGTAGTTGCATGTTTAGATTTTAAAGAAACTGCCAACCTTCCAGTGTAGCTGTCCCATTCACCTTCCCAGCAACACAGCATGAGTGGCCAGTCTCTGTCCTCACTCTTTCATTTTATTTATGTTGATGGCTGAATAGTGATAGCTCACTGTGCTTTCATTTACATTTTCTTAATAGCTAATGATGCTGAACATCTTTTCATGGGCTTATTTGCAATCTGTGTATCTTCTTCAATGAAATGTCTCTTTATGTCTTTTGGCCATTTTCTACTTGAAATGTTTTTATTGAGCTTTCAGAGTTCTTTATATATTCCAAATATGAGTTCTTTGTCCAATATATAATTTGAAAACTCAGGGGGAAAACATTCAGTCTGTTACCATTAAGTATAATGCTAACTATAGATGTTTTATACATGCTCTTTACTAAGTTGAGGAAGCTCCCCTCTATTCTGATTTTTCTGAGAGTTTAGCATGAATAGATTCTCAGGATATCTTTAACAATTCAGTGTCCTAGTGTCTGAAGATGAAATACCTTTAACTGTGCCGTCCCTACAAGTGCACATGCATATTGAATATTATACTTTACATGGGCCGCATTAAAGCAGGGATTAATCCCCTTGACTTGCAGATTAGGAAACAGGTAGCAAGGGGTTGTGACCACCCCAAGCAGGTGCTTCTCTTCTACATAGTTGTGTAAATGTAAGAGCACACTCATATGCAAAGACTGGAGTTCTGCATTGCACAGCTCCCACTGTGCTGCACACAGACACGGCTCCTGGAGTTGTGCGTGCAGCTGTCCACTTGGTCCCACGCGGCCACCTGGCCTGGAGAGTCCTTCATTCTGTAGGCTTTTGCAGAGTGGAGGCCCAGCAGCCCCTCACTTTCACTTATTTATTCTACACATAGTTGCTGAGCACCTCCTAGATACCAGGCACTGTGGGAGGTGATGCAGATACTGCAGTGAAAGACAATACTCTCGTTTTTTAAGAGCCCAGGCACGGGAGGTGGTGGCTCTGTCCAGCACAAAGCAGCGGAGTGGACCACAAATGGCTACTGGTACGTCTTACCATCATGTGGCCTGTGCCGAGAGGCTGAGTGAGCTGCCCAACAGCACACAGCCGCAGGGGGCAGCGCCTGGGAAGCAAGCCCCCGGTGGGTCTGGTTCTCCTCTGGTCCCTAAGAACTGCACGCAGCTGCCACTAGATGGAGCCTCGCTCCCCTGGCTCTCCTGGATTCGGCTGTCCTGATAGGTAGCACTCCATTCACCACCTTCAGCTCATCTGCAAATAGGAAGCGGGGGTGCTTAGGACACACTGCACCTCCAGATTCACCGTGGTGAGTGGTCTCACGTGCTGGGCCCAGAGATAAAACTGTGGGGCGACTGTGGTTACAGCCGCAGGTGTGATGGAGGCTGTGCCATCATCCCGGTCCCAGGAACCCAGCGGGGCGTCAGGCAGGGGTTCATGGCCGCAAACCTGGGTGGTCCACAGGACCTGGATAAGAGTGCGGCGTCACTCAGCCCTCCGGCTCAGCAGCCAACCACACACACTGATCTAATTGGGCATTTTCAGGCCATTCAGTAAATCGATCAACGACAATTATCTTTGGCTTTCACTTCGCCTCTTTTCTGCATGTCGTTTTCAAGGCTTCACAGTTCCCGGGAAGGAGACGCATTTACACACATGAACATAAACACATACATGCACGTGTGATCCATCCGGAGTGTGCACATGCACACACACAGACACACGCGTGGGGCAGAGGCCATCCGATGAGCGGCCCGGCCCGCCAGCTCCTGCTGTGTGCGCCTCTCCTCCTGCCCCAGGCCTCTACCTGCAAGCTCTGGTGTGAGGACGCGAAGCAGATCCATGCCAAATACTGAGCAGCCTGCGCCTGGTGTGGGGGTGGGGAGGGGTGGAAGCATTATAGTGTGTCTGAGAGGGACTGCCTGATCCCTTGTAATGCCCACTGAGGTGTACGAGAGGAGCCCAGGGGCCTGTTTTCTGCTCCTTTGAGCACGCGCAAAGTAACCATTCACAGGACATGGCTTTTGTGCCAAGCAGTGGACTTGGCCCTTCACATATACTATGTCTTTCTAAAATCCCAACATCGGGAAAGCTGGGATGGCTCAGCAGGGTAAGCATTTGTCTTGTAGCCCTGGGATTTGAGGATTGAATCCTGGCCCTGGCCAGTGCAGACCCTATGCTGAACTGGGGTGCACCCCCAGTTCGGTTCTCATCAGGACGAGTACCATGAGGGAGGTCCCCAGCCTGGCTCCTGCCCTGGGCAGCCCCGCACCCATCTGTGCCGTGAAACTACATAGAAAACTAATGACATAGAGCTGTGGAGACTGCACTGGGCCCTCCCCTTTCTCGCTGTCTCTCTCTGTCAAAAACAATGACAATACATCTTAAAAATAAAATCCCCACATGGCCATAGAGCAGGGAGTCCTCCCCTTGTTTGTAGATGAATACATAGAGGTAGCGAGGGGTCGTGGCCACTCTAGGCGGGGGCTTTTCACACACTCGTCCACCTCCCCTTCACATGTCACTCAAGACAGCCCTCCACATTGGTCAGAGCTGCGGCTCCGTCCTCAGCGCCATTTGTGAGCAGAGCTTCCCCCCAGGAACAGCCCCTCTCCTGCCCGTGCCTCACACGTACTCAGAACATGTGCACAGGGAGCCTTCTCCGAGTCCCCCACTTGTGTCGCCCCCCTTCCACGTACCGTGAGCCCCTGCGGCCTTGCATCGCCTGCTCCCTGCCCTGCTCCGTCACTGTGCCACTCTCTTGCTAGGTGAGGACTACGAGCGCTTCAAGCACAGAAAGCACACGCCTCTCTCTCCAGCCCCTTGTCCGGGCGCGAGCTGCTCCGCACTCAGAAGTTGTGACTGCGGGGCTGTCTCCTCGCCAGGAGTCTCATCTCACTCGCCCAGCATTCGGATTTTCATAGGAGACCTGAATGTGTGGAAGACATGTGTTTGTTGTCTCTGTTTTTCCTGGGATTCACGAAAGCAGGATCTGTACAAAGCCTGGTCCATGCAAACTAGGGCAGCTGACGGGGGCCAGGTTGTCCAAGGCCCCGTGTCTCTCTTCCTCCATGGTATCTCCTCCCCTGTTGCCCCAGCACACCCACATCATGCCCTAGAGCTTTGCTCTCTCACACCACCCAGGTACAGGGGCCAGGGCTGATGTCTCCTTGTGTCTTTGTCCTCTTTCCCTCCTTTGCCCATCCCAAGCCCGCCTTCCTGCCAGGCTAGCATCTGGGGACCTGGCCGAAGGTCATGTCCCAGGCCTGCCATCTTGTCCTTGTCCAGCGCTTTCACCCGTCAGCTGTCATGTACACACCTCTCGTCTTCTGTCCATTTCGGATCTGTATCAGGCTTCGGAGAACTCTGTGCCGTGGCTCCTAAAACTTCTCACGCTGCCTGGGCTTCCTACTCGTGGTCAGAAGAACTGACTGAGAAGCTAGGATTTCTTTAAAACTGCGGGTCCAAATCCCTGGTGACCTGGAGGTCTGAAATCAAAGCACTTGGGTGCCTAATGAGAGTGCGAAAAAACCCTGCTGGTCTGATAGATTGTAAGTACTATGGGCGTCGGCAACAGGCAGACGTGGGTTTGGGTCCCAGCTCTACCACACACTAGCTGTTCCCCACTGATGATCTGCAGAGGCTTCTCCAGCCTCAGTTTTCTTTTCTATAAAGTGGGGGTAGTCACAACCTCACCGCTTTTGGGGAGAATTACAAAGACATAATGGGAAGTACCAGCATGACCCAGAAACACAATACAATTACACAACTAATTGAGCAAGGCTGTCCTGTTCCTGAGAGGACTGAGTTGCTTTTACTTTTCAGGGATGAGAAGCAAGTGGCCCTAATGCCCAGTGGAGAACCATCACAGAGGGCACGACTGTCCATAGCGCTGTGGGTTGACAGCATCAGAATCTCCCCGAGCTGACCTGTAAAGTTCAGATGTCAGGTGTCAACTATCCAGGTGAGGACTGAAGAGCCTACCTAAGCATCGGGACACCCAGTTCTTGGTTCAGGCCCCAGAAGAGCTGCTTAGGAACCTGGAAAATAAAATTTTTTCTTAATTTTCTTGTTTTTGACAGACAGAGACAGAGAGAAGGGGGAGGGCCCAGAGCAGTCTCCGTAGTTGTACGTCATCAGTTTTTGACATGTTTTTGTTCCACACAGGTGGGTGGAGGCCACGCAGGGTGGGAACTGGGTTGGGGGCCTCCCACATGGGAGGCACGACCCCTCAAGTCAGAGGCCAAACTGGTGTGTGTGTGTGTGTGTGTGTGTGCATGTGTGTGTGTGTGACAAGCATGGGAAGCACAACCCAGTTCAGTATATGGATCCTCCCAGGTCGGGGCCAGGACTCGATCCTCAGTCCCTGGGGCTCAACTCGCTGAGCCATCCTGCTTCCCCTGGAAAATAAGATTTTCTGCTTCAGAAGCTTGCCTAGGCCTGAGGCACGAAGCAAGGGTGACCTAAGGCTGTTTTGCTCTCATATTGCTTTCTGAGGTGACCAAAAACACTTGGGCCAGGGACTGACTCCTTCTGGAGTTATTTATGTTCTAAATGGAACCAAAGTCACCGTGCCCAGGAAGAACGTTGAGTGCAGAACTGCCTTTGAACTGGGATGTGCTTCCCATGCTTCACACACACACACACACACACACACACACACACACACAGATCGCCTTCCTATCTGCTATGGTAGGAACCCTGAATTAGAAACCCGGGGGTGGGAGTTCCAGACTTGCCATTTATTTCAGGCATTACTTCAGATGCAGTCACTTCACCGCGCTAGATTCCATTTCCATCCTGTCAAATGGAATATTTACTCTGCTTCTGTTGCTGAATATTTAGGAGATGATGAGGGTGAGTGCTCTAAAAGATAAACGGAAGCATATCGCAGTTCTCGAGCGTTTATTTGAACACACCTCTGTTCGAATCGGGCAGCACCAGGCTGAAAGTGGTTAGGGGCTCTCCTCCGACGAGAGCCGAAGGAGAGGTTTTTATAGAGAAGACGGAAGCAAAGCAAAGCAATTATTTCATTGGCTATAGCCTACGTGGTCGCATCGTTTGGGAAAGCCCCAGGTGGCTGTTGGTGATTGGTTGTCCTTAAGTTTTATTTTCTAAGATTCAAGTGCATTGAATTTGGCTTACGTTTTAGTTTGCTTACATAGACTACCAAGGTGTTAGAGATACCTCATTTAACAGCCTCTGAATTTAATTGGTTTAACAATACTCTTAGCAAACTAAAAGGCCTGTAACCATGCAGTGAATTACAATAATAGGTCACATAGCTGATCTCGAAAAGCAAAGCAAGGATGATGATTATCCTTATTGTCAGTCTTTGAATTGTTTTCTTTATTTCTCTATCTACCGTCCTACTTTTCTTCCTATATATCTACCATCTTGACTGCCTACATACCTCTCTTCCAACTTACCGATGTTAATGCCTCGTCTTCCTACCTAACTATATACCTACCTTCTCACATTCCTTCCTCCCTCCTTTTCTCTTTCCCTCCCTCTCTCCTTCTCTCCTTCCCTCCCTTCTTCCCTCCCTTCGTCCTTCCTTCCCATCTCTCCCCTTCCTTCCTTCCTTCCTTCCTTTCCATTTACCTTTCTACATATTTAGCTTAAAATGTTGAGGCATATTTTACATATTTGCTGAAGCCACTGAACACACAAGACCCTTGTACATACAGCAGTGCCCCCATATCTGTGGGGGATACATTCCAAGAACCACAGTGGATGCCTGAAACCAAGGATAGAACAAAACCCTCTATATACTATTTTTTCCTATACATACACACTTAATTTATAAATTAGGCACAGTAAGATTTTATAACATAATAAAATATAACAAGTGTAACAACGTATTATAATAAAAGTTATATGAATGTGGTCACTCTTCTTTCTCAAAGTGTCTTATTGCACAGTCCTCGCCTTTCCACTTAAAGGAAGCACTTCATGGCTTCTCTCTGGCACATCCAAACTGTAAGCATCACTGTTCTTGCACTTTGAAGCCAAATAAGTACAATAAAGTTTACTTGAATACAACACTGTGATACCACATCAGGCAGTCTGATCATGGAGATGGCTAACAGGCAGGTAGCAGATACACTGTGGAGACACCGGACAGAGGGATGACTCATGTCCCAGGCAGGGCAGAGGGGCATGCTACTCAGGATGCTGCACAATTGAAAATGTATGAATTGCTTATTTCTGCAATTTTCCATTTAATATTTACAGACTGTGATAGACTCCAGGTAACTGAAACCACAGAAAGCTAAACAGCAAAGAAAGGGGTGATTACTGTATTTTCTATAAAACCATGTTTGTTACTTTACAAATGCTGACAATGATAAGTGACAGGCAGGAAGTGTGTATTAGAATTATATGTATCTCTGAGCATTTACTTAATATTTTTGAAGTTAAGCTTAGAATTTCTTCAGCATTTAATATTAAACATACCTCACCTATTTGGAACTTAATATGCATTAACATATTCTTGACAATTGAATGCATTTCCAAGGGCTAATTTATGTAATCAAAACTAGTTATGCTTCTGTGAGCAATTCATTCAGTAATTCAAAGGTTTAAAAGTTGTAAGAAATGTATAACAGCTGAGTCATGGAAAAGAATCCTGAGAAATTTTAGAAGAAATGCTAATGAGACATCAGAGGAGAGATCAAACAGACAATGAGAGCATGATGAACATCTAGGTTGGCAAGGAGCAACAGAGCTCTGATAAGAGGGGACAACTGGCAACGGAAGGAAGCGAAACCATGTAGGGCTGACCAGGTGAAAGTACTAGGGATCAAACAGTCAGTGAGCCGTAATAATCCCTGACGGAGGGATAATGCACTACCAAGGGAGCCAGCAGAGCAGCGTATTGGAGGCATATGTTAACACAAGGCAGAAGATTAATAGAATATGACCATGCTGGGAAGGCTTAACTGAGCCCACAGCCCAGGACATTTCTAGTGTGATGAGAGGTACAACCAAAAGCGAGAGAATGTGTCCAAGAGGAGACCTCAGCAATTGTGTCCCATGCATGGAGACCCATGTGTGGTTTTTCCATAGGTGCCTTGAAGAGACTCAGCACATATTGAATCAGACAGGAACCAGGACAGATCCAATAAATGAATGAGACAGCTTACAATTTTATTGGCTATTGTCAAGCTCTTTACGTCAGCTGATGTCACATTGGGTACAACTCTCTTTTTTAATAATAATTTTCATAATAACAGCTGCTATTTATTAAGAGACTTTCTTTTATCTTATTTAGATAATCGTCATTATCGATGACTTGATTGCCATCATTTACTGAGCACCTACTACATGTAGGACCTGGGTCAAGGCTTTGAGCTCTCTGCTTCTCATGTTTATGACAATTCTGAATAAGAGGAGCTCTGATCAGTGTTTCACAGGTGAGAGGACTGAAGCACTAATAATTTAAATAACTTACCACATTTCCTGGTTAGTAATAAGGGAGCTGGTGCAGAAAGTCAGGTTTATCTGATTCAAAGTCCTTTGTCACCTTTCGTCCCCACTGTCTTAATCATGACCCTTTCACCTGGCCCAGTAGCCCTCAGGGACACTCTTCTTGAAAGCTCTTTCCTCCCCATTCATTAGCATCTGCTTCTGCCCCATCTTCGCTAGTGCAGGCTGCCAGAGCAGATCCCACCGACTGGGTGGTTTACAGAACACATTCATGTCTCACAGCTCTGGAGGCTGAGAAGTATAAGAACAAGATGCATGTCTGGCAAGGGCCCACTTCCTGGCTCGGAGACGCCATTTTCTACTGGGTCCTCCTGGTGCAAGGAGAGAGGGTTCCACCCTCGGGACCTAATCATCTCACAGGCCACCTCCGGATGCTATCACCTGGAGTGTAAGGATGTCAACATAGAAACTTTGGGGGGACACAACCATTCGGTCTAGAACAGTCTCCATGGAAGTGTTGAGAATAAATCAGATTCGAGGGTGGTGACGTTGAGCACAAGGGTAGCAGTGACTAGCATTCAAAGGAGATGAAAAGAAATGGGATAGCATATAGAAAACACAGGACATCATATAGTGATGACCACAAGTACTTGTTTCAGTTATGCCTGCATATCCCATATGTCACTGAAGCAAAGTCATAACTTATTGGAAGGCACACAATTTTATGGACTATGCAGAAAGAAAAAAGAAATGCTGCCAATTAATGGCAAGCTGTCAGTTTGAAAGATTCATCCAAGTATCTGAGAGATTAAAATCGGAAGAAAACCTGTGACTGAGGATGATGGGATGCAGTGTGCTCAGGCTCCGTGGGTCACTGTAAAATGTATCTCCTACTGCGGGTCATGGCCTCTAGAGTTTGAAAACCTCTATTCCTTGTGCTGGGAAGGTGACAGGGGTATCCACGCAGTGGCTGGAGCTGCCAGGAGCACCCAATTAGTGTGCTCAGCTGTGAACAGTCTGGGCTGAGTTCTGGCTGCGAGGTGTCCTGCGACCCCCGCTTGGACAGTCATGCTCCAACAAGGCTCAAGGCTGTCCCACCGCACGCCAGGGCCGCGCACTAAGGAAGGTGCCTGGCATTCCAAGAATGTGACCAAGAGGCATTTCTTTCTCAGGTGCATATTATACGGAAATTAGGTCCTGACCAGAGCGCATCATGTAATTAATTGAGCAGTTTGGGAGGAAGTCAAACAGGAATTGATATTTCTTAGGCAGTATTCGCAAGGCTGAGCACTGGGGAGTGCAAAGGAAATTCTGACTTCTGCCAGGAAGGTTTGATGGATGGAAAGTAGGGGAATCAAAGCTTGAGAACTATGGGTTCCAAATTGACCTTGGCTTGCGTTTTTGATTGATTCATTTATTCACCCAGTATTTACAGAGCATCTGAGAAGGTCAGGCATTGTGCTACTGTTGGATTTTACAAACAACAGTCAGATCAGAACAAACTCCCAAGTCTCCCTGTCGATGGGTCCCTACCTTATCTCCCCACTTCTGCCTTCTCCAGGGCCCTTGGATAAGCTCAGCCCTGTGCCAGCTCCCAAGCCCCACCTGATTGAGGCTGAGGGCAGGGGCTTCAGCATATCCTGTGGCCCCTGCCTGGTAGAGCTTGGCATCAAGGCCGGAGTTTCCCGGGGTGGAGACTGGCTAGACCCCTGTCACTGCTGGGTCTTTCCTGTTGCCCCCAAAACTGAAATTACAGTACTGCCTAGTTTCCTGCTTGAAGTAGTTTGGGGGCCACAATAGCCTGTGGCTCGTGCTGTGAATTCCAATCGCAGTGGACCGGGTTGCCCCACCTAAGGTCTCGGTGCCCTCTACTAATAACCGCTGCTAACTTATTGGCCCTGGACGAAGGCAGGCATGATCTTAGAGCTCACTGAATCCTCCTCACCATCCTGTGTGGTAGGGCCTGCTCTCTGCCCATCTTCCTCGTGAGAGTCTGAGGCGTATTCTGCCTCTTGCCAGTGCCCTTTGCACACAGCACTTACCTGGTACTCCCGGTGTTTCTGCCTGGCTTTTGAGCTGTCCTGTCACCAGGAGCTCCACCCTGCCCTGCTCCATGGGCCCAACCAGGAAGGGACAAGATTTGGGCAACTTGAAGGTGGGGGTTCAGTCTTCCTACCCCCTGGAGTGATTCCACTCGGCTGCAGAAAGCGGAGCTTCGAGGACAGTGAAGCGGGACGCTCCCTGCACTACACGTGTGTGCATATACGCCCTGAGGAGGAAGAGCAGCGGACAGAGGGGCTGGGATGCGAGTTCAAGTTCCGGGGCCGCCACAGCCTTCTGGTAGCCTTGAGCGAGTCCTTAACTTCCCTGGATTCAGGTTCCTGATCTGTGAAACCCCTGTAGCCCTTTCAGGATCAACATTCAGGATGAGTGGAGACAGAGCATATGACTGTTTGGGGGTGCGCTCCTGTGGGTGGGATAAGAACAGAGCTTGCGCTGTGTGCTGGGCCTTGTGTGCGGGGCCGCATGCTGCATGCTGATGCGCTGTATAAGAAAGCAGAGTTTTTTCCCTTCACTCTTTTAATCTGCTCAGAATTCCTGTCTGAGCCCTAGGCAGGTGCTGGCAGGGGAGCAGAAATCTCTCTGTGCTGAGCTGAAAATGGAGCCAGAGGCAGGGAGGTCCGGTGACAAATCCAGGAAATCACTCTTCTGGCCCAAGGGGAGAGCTGTCTTCTAGAGAGAAAAGGAGGCAGGCTGTTCCTTTCCTGTGGAGAGATAGGCAGCCCAGCCTTCTCTGACATCCTTCCATCATCAAAGGCAGCTGCCTCACAGCCTACAGAGCCCCGTTTCTCCCACGAGATCCGTGTTTCCTCTAACCAGGGACAGAGTTTTTCTTTTTCTGAAGTAGGGACTTCAGTGCAAGTGTAACGTGTGGCAGGCCCAGAATGAAGCGCTCCTCCTGCGTATTGCATTCTGCTAGGGATTTGCCTTCTGGGGGTGTCCGCCCTCAGCAGCCGAAACCCGCCTCTCACAGGCAGGTGAGGGCAACAGTCTCCTCATCCAGCAACACCCACAGGGGCTGTGAGGATAAGCAAGGCAGCTGTGGAGGACTGGCCGCCCCCGCAACAGGAGCTGCATGCAGTTCATGTGTAGTTTCCATGGACGCACATAGATAAGCACCCAACACGACCTGTAAGGGCAGCGGAGGCCCATGCGGTTCCTCTTCACAAAAACTCGGTACAAACTCTTCAAAGTGCAGCTGCTGGGACAGTCTTGGTGCCAACTTGCTCGGAGTTCCATTTCTGGGCTCTGTTGTCTCCAGTCCCTCCGCCCTGTGGGATCCGTGCGGAGTCCAGGTGGATTGTAGCATGTCCTGTGGTGTCAAAGAAACAGTGTGACAACCGAACGTGTATCCTATCTTGACTTGCCTTTGGAAAACTGCAAATGGTGGGTGTGCATTCTTAATTCAAGGAAAATCTCTTTCAAATCTCCTCATCCCTTTTTGCTCTTACAAATAACCTCTTCCTGGATAGCATGCACCCCCAAACTCTCCCCCTCAATCCTCAGCCCCCAGGGTGCTCTGGCTCCCGCCCACCCTCTTCCTTACATCTTTATTATGTATTCGATCTAAAAGCTCTCTGATTTCCTTGGCATGCTTTTCATTGTAGCTTTTACCTGAAATCTGCACAAGAAAAAATGACCAAGATCTGATTCAGCAAGCAAAAAACAGTCTCCTGTTGGAGGTGGAGGAGTTCACGCAGTCTCAAGGATTCTCAGTGCTTCCTCTGCTCAGCCCTTTGTTACTAGTTAACAGACTGGTCTCCATTTCTGCTAATGCAGTTGCTCAAAGGGCACTTTAAGTATAATCATTATCCATCGATTTTTTTTGGAGGCTTTTATTCCCTCCAATGAGCTCTGCCAAAAGCTGACTGCTGGCCCTATTTGTTAAACAAGGGGGAGCTTTGTTCTGTTTGGCTCTTCTCTGAACCTTAGTTTTCTATCCACCCTCAGCACAGGGCAAAGGGGAGATTTTTCTGCCACCCCTTTGGGTTAGAACAGTCACTTACTCATTGAGACGGACCTGAAAATGGGCCTCCCACTGGGAAGAAACGTGGATGCCCTGGCATTTCCTGTGTCACACCCTTACCCAGCCCCTGCTCGCTCCCCAGGAGATCCCTGCTTAGGGCAGATCCTCCTGGGGAATGTCATGGTCAGTAATAAGTTGGCTACGAAGGTGCCAGAGAGGGAGTCTTTGGACTTCAAATCACCTGATGGGTAGAAGATAAACTTCAGGGACTTTTCTTCTAGCAGATTTTAAGAGGTAAGAGAAGAAAAAGGTTCACCAGGTGACAGGGCCAGGCGTTCTGGAGAAGGGCCCAGAAAAGGCTGTGGCTTTGAAGATAAGCTGCCCCATCTCCCAGTTTTCCTGAGTGTAGACCCGGGACAGGGGATGAAGGCAGGGCTTTGTCTGGTCCCATTTCTCAATGATGATATTTCACACAAAAGGAGTCCTGCCAGCGCCGAGTGCTTTCACGCGCGTTACCTCATTTCATGTGTCTTGCATCCCGCGCCTTCCGAGGCGGGCGGCACACGTCCCACCTGCGCCCATGCCTGTGCCAGGGGCTGGTCTGGGTCCCCTCCCTGGGTGCTCCCGGGACACAAGTACTCCTCACCTTCCTGTCACTCACACGCTGGGAACTGCTGGTTTTCATTGTCTCGGCTTGGGCCAAGGGGCCAGGGAAGGGGAGAACACAGTGATGGGAGCATCATCAGGCCTGTGACACTGAACCGGAGCCCCGCGGCTCTGGGAAGCACCTAGGAATTTTGTAACTGGGGGAGGTGGGTGTCCCCATCAGCCCGTCCATCCACGACTCACAGAGCGCAGGTCTCAGCGCTGTGTCCAGCACACCGTGGTCTCAGCACATGCTGCATGCATGTGGACACGGCCTGCCAACGAGGCGTGCCTGTGTCGCTGTCCCCCTCCGCCTCGCCTCCCTGCAGACAGCGTCATCAATCAGAGCTGAGGGGTGCTGACAATGGAGTGGCACCTAATAACCACGAGGGTGGGAACTGGAGAGGTCACGTCTAGGCCCAAACCCCTGTCACTGGCACCTGTGAACAAAGAGCTTCCCACCCACCCCAGCACAAACGTCTTCAGTCCCAGTCCCTTCCTGAGCCTGAAGCTCCCCTTCCCGCCCCTCCCTGCTCTCTCCAAGCTCACCCCCTTGGGAGTGGGGGTGAGGTGGGATGGGGGACATGGCCAAACTTCTCCAGGGGCCAGAGGTGAAAGAAAAGAAAGCAGAACAGAGTGGGGGCCGCGCACCTGGGCACTGAGCTGCTGGCCCAGGAGGGCACGTCGGGTGCCAGCTTGTGGCTCCGGGAGGGGTGTGGGAAACAGACATGACAGACTGAGGGTAGAATAACAATCAGGAAGAAACCTGTTCCCAGCCACCCCGGCCGCGTTCCATCAGTGGCCCAGTGTCTGCTTCTGCCTGTGCATCATTCAGCCTCTAGTACTAAGAAAAGGGAGCTTTAAAAACAGAGCTTGGGGAGGGGCACCAAAGAGGAGCAGCAGAGGAGAGCAAGGAGGGGGATGGGGGAGAGGGAGGGAGAAGTGGGGGAGGGAGAGGGAAAGTAGGTTTCCAAGTTCAGAAAGATCTGAGGTCAGCCTGCAGGAGGGGCTGACGCTGCACTTGTCTCTTCTTTCTTTCAAAGTGAAGAGAATTGAACAGGTGTGTGGAGTGTGATGTGGGGTTTGTGATGTATGTGTGTGTGTGTGGTGTGTGCGATGTGTGTGTGTGGTGTGTGTGTGTGATGTGGGGTGTGTGATGTGTGTGTGTGGTGTGTGTGTGGGGTGTGTGATGTGTGTGGGGTGTGATGTGTGGTGTGGTGTGTGGTGTGTGTGATGTGTGTGGTGTGGTGTGTGGTGTGTGTGATGTGGTGTGTGTGATGTGTGTGTGTGTGGTGTGTGTGATGTGTGTGTGTGGTGTGTGTGGG
>PVKE010000062.1:0-236334 GCA_004027555.1 Craseonycteris thonglongyai | reverse complement strand
GGATGGATGGAGGGATGATGGATGGATGGATGATGGATGGATGGATGGATGGATGGTTGGATGGGTGGATGGTTGGTTAGATGATGGATGGATGGATGAATGATGGATGGATGGAGGGATGATGGATGGATGGATGATGGATGGATGGATGGATGGATGGTTGGATGGGTGGATGGTTGGATAGATGATGGATGGATGGATGAATGATGGACGGATGGATGCATGGACGGATGGTTGGATGGGTGGATGGATTGATGGGATATATGGATAGATGAATGGGTGGATGGATAGAAATTTATTTTAAGGAATCATGTCACACAGTTGTAGGGGCTGACCATTCCAGATCGACAGAGCAGGTCAGCAGGCTGCACACTCAGGCAGGAGTTAGTGCTGCCATCTCGAGGCAGAATTTCTTCTTTCTGGGAAACCTGCTTTTGCTCTTAAGGCCTTCAACTGGTCGGGTGTTATCACATGTAGTGTCCTTTGGGGGAGCCGTCTATTCTTAGTCTCTTCAGGAATGGCCTTTGGGGTGTAGGTTTTGTCCTCTTATCTTTAGCACTGGCCTCCCTTCCTGTTGGTGTCTGCTGAAAGGTCTGGGGCCCCACATGGATCACGGCCATTTCACCGAGGCAGCATCTGCCGCCTCCGCGTGGCGAGGCCTTTTCCGAGCTGCCAGCTACATCTGAGCTCGTTCCCCTGCAAGCTCATGGCGGGAAGCACTCCCGTCCTCCTGTTCCCTCTCGGATCTCCACGAGCTTCCCTGTGAGTCTCCGAGTCACCCATGCAGCCCCTTCTGGTCTGTTTTGTCCGCTCCCCAGTGCAGTGGGGAGTTCACAGGGGTGGTAGCCCAGAGCTCCGGATGGAAACAAAGCTCTGCATCTGCAGATCCCGGTGCAAGTTCTGTCCTTCTCATCCCTGAGCTCTGCCAAAGGGGGCGGCTGGTCAGTGTCTCTTCCTTCTTGCTCTTTGCTGTCCCATGAGCTGGAGATTTCCTTCCAGGTGTCTTGAAAAGAGTGGTGGAGATACACCTGGTTGAGCCCATGTGCTGTCAAAACCATTGTTTATGGAAGGATCTTGACTTTCGAAATTGAAAAGCCAAAAGTTGGGCTGTTTGTTCTCTTCTTCTGCTGTAATGACTTGACTTGTGTCAACCAACCAGATGGGAAAAATAATATGTTAGTTGAAATCTCACTATAAAGTCTGCCACATTTGCATCCATCCAGGAGCTAGTTTCCTCCCCCCAGGTTACAGATGAGGAAGGAGATGAAGACTTGTGGAGCTGTCACTTGCCCAAGGTCACAAGTGGTAAGGGTAAGGGATTGGACACAGGGTGGTCTCACTCCACCATGCCATACCGTTTGTAAGAGGCCATGGAGGACCCACCTTTTTCCAGGGGATACCTGACTCTGCATGAAAGGAACTGTTTCTTGTAGACTCTTTTTACTCATAGAGAACGGCTCCTAGACCTCAGAATGCGAGTACTGTCCAGGGAAACACAGAGTCCTTCTCAGGAGACAATTAGGTTTTCTCAGTGTTTACTGAAGACGTATGTCAGCTTCCCAGTTAAAGAAAGAAGAAGCAGGGGAGGCCAGGATAGCTCAGCAGTTTGGCTCCTGCATCATGGCATAGAGGCTGAGGGGGTCCCAGGGTCTGCAAGCTGGAGCCGGGAGAGCTGGTGGTGCGATTCATTCCACAGTCTCCTGAGAACCAGGAGGGGCCAATGATGGACATCCCTGTTTGAGGGGACAGACGAGATGTCCCAGCTCAAGCAATGAGACAGGAAAAGGGGGGCTGAATTTCCCCTTCCTCCACCTTTTGTTCTATTCTGGCCTTCAAATGAAGGGATGACGGCCACCCACAGTGGGGACGTCCATCTGCTTTACTGAGTCCATCCTTCGAATGCTTAATCTCATCCAGAAGTACCCTCAGAGACAGGCCCAGAGACAACATTTATTCTGGGCACACCTTAGCCAGTCAAGTAAACACAAAAAACTAACCATCGGGAGGAGGAACAGTAGGTTTGAGGGGAGGATTATCAGTTCAGTTTGAAATACATGGAGTTTGAGGCACCCCTGGGAAATATCAAATAGGCAGTTGAAATCAAGTCTGTAACTTCTAAGAGAGGTGTCGGATTTGGCATCTACCGCGAAGAGTAATTCTTACTGTCATAGAATGGATGTGGTTGACCAAGGAGAGTGTTAGGGTTAGGGTGAAAATAAAGTAGCTCCTGGGATTGACTCAGAGGCAAGTGGAAGAAGAGGATCCTGAGATGGAGGCTAAACACAACTGGAAATGCATGGGATCCCAAAGAAGAAGACAGAAGAGTCCATCTGGTTCCCAACGGGGAGCTCACTGGTGACTGAGGGAGGAATGTTTTGGCAGAATTACTGAGGATGAAACCAAACTACAGCCATGAGTGCTGTGAAGGCCTTGGTTCTGTTGCAGGAAAGTTCTTTCTGTGCCTACTGGAAAAATAATGTGATTCTCACCTGGTCCCCCGCATTGTTGCATTAAGGCATGTTGAATAATATTTCTCCCTTCCTCGTACGTAGGGCTATTAATCCCGGGCTTTACTTTGGTGCCAAACCAGCTTAGCTAATTTTTCCTAAATTCTTAGTTATATCATGGACAGTCTGTTTAGAGAGAGGGAAAAAAAAAATCTGTGGGTCAAATGTCTAAACTTTTATGGGGCCTAGAATTGATAGTGAAGTTTTGATTTTGCCAGACAAACGAATGCTTACAAAATAATATTTTCTCTTTATTGCTCTACTCTCAGCATAATCAATACATAATGGAATGTTAGACTCATTTCATACGATATTTACTTGGAAACTAAACTAACAGCAGAACTTTTTTTTTTTAATAAAAGAAGGTTGCTGGATTCACAATTGAAATCAGATTTTTAGACTTTGTAAATGAGTGAAACAATTCAGTGAGATAATCTTATTCTCAATTCGCAGCTATCCAAATCTTTCTGGATACTTGGTCCTGTTTCCAGAGAATAGCACAGTCTTAGGTCACAAACAGAATATTTTTTGTCATGAGGGTTAGGGTTTAGTTTTTATTATTTATCGACTTAAATTATATAATTCTGGACCTCTGTGTCTTCATTTAATGATATGCTATTAAATACTACGTAGTCATAATATGCTTCGGGGTAGACTAAAATCTGATACTGAAGACAATTTGGTAAAGCAATAGGAAACTTTGCAGTAACTACAACAAATATACCTCATCGTACTCTTCATATGAGATGACACAGTGGAAACTGCAGGTGGTGCTTATTTTTAAATGTATGCTCTATTTAATGTGTCCCTAAGTTCTCAGTCTCCAAAATAAATCTCACCCAGGCAGCACCCCCTCCTTCCCTCAATCGTACAAAACACAGGCTGTTACAAAACCCAAGCAGTGAAGTCGACAGTGGCTTCGGTTTTCTCTTGGCAGAGAAAGCTAAGGAACCCACATTCTAGGAGGTGATGTATTTTAATCCTAATAAGCACCTAAGAATTCATTGAGTGAAAACTTAAGGTTAGCAATGGACCTTGGCAAATTGGTGCTTATAAATTATTTCAGTGTGAAATTGTGTTTTAGGTGAGAAACACGAGTGGGTGTTGAGAGGGACTAATAAACCATCAAACTTCAAATGGCGACATGTCATCACACCGCTGTTCTCATTGGACATTATTCACAAGTGTACCTTTGATTTATTTTTCTCGCTGGGTCTGTAAATCTCTCTCTTGGAGTACAAACTGCATGAGTAGTAAGTTCCATGTGCCAGGAGATGGTTTGGTTCATCTTTTAGACTTCAACTTTATTAATAGCAGCAACAAAAACATGGATTGATGCAAGCTTTCAAGAACCCCAAAGTGAAAAAAGAAAATGGTTTAGTCTCCACTTTTTTGTTGTGTGTGTATTTCTTTTCTTACCACACAAACTTCTCCATGATCGGTTGTTTCACTGTGATGCTTTGAGAAATGTGGAACGTAGTCACTGAAGAGATCAGACACTCCAACTGAGCCTGCCTTCTCCTGGGATTGGGTGGTTGCTGTTGGCCATTCGATTGTAGAACTTGTGATTCTCTATCATTCTTTCCTGTAAGTGCTGTAGGCCTCTGGAAACTCTCTAGCAGTCTAATCTCAGTCTCTTAATTAGTTGACTCTTTAGTTGATTGAAGTACTAAGGAGACCAAGTCTTGGATTTCATAATGACAGAGATGACCTTATATGTATGTAACTATATGGACTACATTTATTTCTATAGTGTTCATCACCTTTCTTCTCATTACGGCCACAAACTAAACCTTAGGGTAAGTCAGCCAAGTCCTTGCCCTCAGTCATGACTAAGCAGATGGCTGAGGACTCGGCTCAGCAGGAACCATGGAGGACGTCTAGGTGTCTAGGTGTGTCTGCGCTACTCTAACAGATACCGTGGGCTGGGTGGCTTACAAACAACAGAAATGTATTGCTTGAAGTTCTGGAGGCTGGGAAGCCCCAGATCAAGTCACAGGCATATTTGCTGTCTGGTGAGAGCTGCTTCCTTATTTCACTGGGCCCTCACATAGCAGGAGGAGTAAGGGAGCTCTCCGGGCTCTCTCTTTAGAAGGGCACTTACTCTAATCAAGAGGGCTCCATCCTCGTGACCTAATCACCTCCAGAAAGCTCACCTTCTAATAGCATCAGAACAGGGGCTAAGCTTTCAGCATAGGAATTTGGGGGCCGCAAACATTCAGCCTGTAGCAGAGATGGCCTAGGTCAGTTTCTTCACCTTACAGGTGAAAACCTGAGGCCCAAGGTGGGCAAGTTCCTGTTCACAATCTCACGGTGTCTTAGAGCTGGGACCGGAGGACCACCCGCCAGCACAGCTCTCCCCTGGTACTGTGCACTCAGCTGTTTCAGCCAGTATCTCATGCCATTGTTGGGAGCAAGCAAAACCAGTGTAGAGCTTGTTTTCTGCAGGATCCCTGTTCTTCTGTTCTCAGCAGTCTATGTTTTCCCAACTCCCAAAGACAGTGACATTTTCAGTCCCCTTCCTCATGGGAGTGAGGATGCAGATACTCCTTGCACCCTCACACAGTGAGCACTTGTGTGTGTCACACACTGGGCTGACACACAGATGGTGTATCTGCTGTCATAAAGTATGTCTGAATTGTCCTTGGCCCTCACACCACATGTAGCCTAAGGAAGATGGTCTATAGATTCAGACATTATACTAACGAGCCTCAGCTCAGGAAATGGAGACGCCCCAGCTCGGATTAGAGGTGGCTTTATTTCACAGATTCCGGGGCTAGACACCAGAGCAGTACAGGGAAACCGGGAAACGGGGAACGTGGTCACCACTGGGCTTTCTGGCAGGCCGAGGGAGATTGAATCATCTCATTACATCATTTTTAATTATTACCTCTTGACCTCACTCACTTGCTTTCTCTCACCACATCGTGTACTGATTTTAATTGGTCAGTAGCCTAAGAGTAACAAGCTTACTCCAACTTTCCAATATCGAGCATGAAAACTTCGGCTACTGCGAATTCCAAGGTTTTGGATGGTGAAATCTGGCAAGGTCTCCAAAGGAGGCTGAGAGAACAGCTTATTCAACAGAATAACCTCATTCTTAAGGCCCGAGTGCCAAGCTAATTTGTTAAAATTACTACACTCCGTCCTCAATTATCCATTTCAAGGGTTATTTACCTTGTGGATTTTCAATGGTCACCAAGTCTGAGCCAATCAAAGCAAGGGGTCGAGGTCAGATGCTAAATCAGTAATGGCATAGAGAGAGAATTCAAGCAAGTGCCAGTCACATGGAGAAATTCAGGGGAAGGCCCATTGAAGTTCTTGAAGGGATTAAAGTTATGATTTTTTTTTTTTTTTTTCCTCTAAAGAAAGGCTATTTGATTCTAGATGAACGTCACTGTGCAAGTTATTTCACTTTTCTGGGCCTCAGAGTTTCCCTGTAAATAAGGAGGATGGACCAAACGGGTTTCAAAGTTTCTTCCAGTGCCGACACCCCTGAAGCATAGAACCCTTACTTTAAAATACCCACAGGATCTGGTAATCCGCTAGTCAGTCATTCTGACCAATAAGCTTACTTCATGTGTGATTTGTAGTTGGCATGGGTGCCTGCCAAAGCCCACCTTTCCTGGCTTATGTGATAGTAATAGTGTCTGTAAAGAAAACGTGTCTACAGGGCTTAAAAGCACATAATCTTAGAAACTTGAAAACTTGAAGGGAGTGTTGATTTGAATTCCCACACTCATTAACAGTTGAGCTGTTTTCTTACATACGGGTCCTATTCATTCACTCACTGCTTATTGATAAGTGAAATGGTGAAGTCAGGTGCCAACAAATAAGGAGACATTCTGAATCGATGATGTCTTAAATTGGTGAAGTGCTAGTGCATGAGGCTTTCTTGAGATTTTTGGTGGTTTCTGTTATCTTTATCGGTATCTCTTATCCTATTCCGAACAGATGAGTGTTATTACAATAAAGGAAGGTGTGTGTGTGTGTGTATGTGTGTGTGTGTGTGTGTGTGTGTGTGTATCTAAAAGTAGCCACCTTACCATATGATTTCTTCCCTCTCACATGACCACCTCCAAGTATGTCATGTTAACTGCTAGCCTTTATCTCAGTCAAAGGCTATGAGATGGGAGAATCCTTATCTTTCCTATCTCACACTACATAGTAGAGACAAATGAGATAAATGTGAACATTGTTTGAAGTATTAAGGAGACAGTTTTTTAAATACAAACTAAATGGGGAAGCTGGGATGGCTCAGTGGGTTAAGCGCTCGCTGTGCAGCCCTGGGGACCAAGGATCGAATCCTGGCCCCGGCCCATGCGGACCCATATGCTGAGCTGGGCTGTGCCCTCAGTTCAGTTCTTGCCGGGACCTATGTGGGAGGCTCCGGGCTGGTTCCTGCCCTGGGCAGCCCTGATCCCACCTGTGGAGTGAAACTATATGGAAAACTAATGACGTACAACTATGGAGACTGCTCTGGGCCCTCCCCCTTCTCTCTGTCTCTCTCTGCCTGTCTCTCTCTCTGTCAAAAAACAATAAAAATAAATATTTAAATACAAACTTAAAGAAATTATAAAGTCAAATAATTCCAGTGGAAAACTTTGTAGATAATAATGCCCATAGAAGATTACATTTGATCTCACATATTGGCCTTGGCCTCCACAGCCCAAATGGCCCACAAAATCTCTAACATTTTTAAAGAGATTTATTTTGTTGTTTGAGAGGAAAGAGTGAGAGAGAAAGGGGGGCGGGCCCAGAACAGCCTCCATAGTCGCACATCATTGGTTGTGACACGGTTTCATTCTACACAGGGGGATGTGGGCTGTGTGGGGTGGGAACCGAACCGGGGCCTCCCGCATGGGAGGGAAGAACCTTCATCACCACCTCAGCAGTTACCAGTTGTGCCCCAGTTCAGCACATGGGTTTGCACGGGCCGGGGCCAGGACTCGAATCCCGGACCTCCAGACAGCGCTGCCTGTATTTTTCATATTACCTGGCTGGATGCTTCCTGTACAGCCCTCTTATTTCTAAAGTGATGATTCCTCCCATGTGAGTACGTAGGATTCCTTCATTCTGATGGCTTGTCACTAATTTCTTAAGAGAGCATTTATGAACTCAGATGACAGTAGCCTCTGAGAAACTGCCTTGCCGCATTTTCAAACTGCTTTGTTTCTGGTGTTCGTGAAGACCAGTCCTCTTGTTGGTGGCATTACCTGACACCACTGGACGTAACCCCAGCTCTTTGTCATCGGGCAGGGACGCACCGAGGAACTCGATGGAGAAGCACCTGCAGGGGCTGAGGTTGGGGCTGGACGCCCCCCCTGGGGTCTGAGTACATCCTTCCAGGTGGACCCAGGAGATCAGGAACTCATCTCCTGCTGGTCAGCGCTGAGCCCCACAGGGCTCAGGTGCAGGGGCCCCGGACAACGGGGTGCTGCCAAGTCCTGTTTCGTCCACGTGCTTGCCACCCTCCGGATCTCAGGTGGCTTCATGAATGAGCTCGGGGACCCAAGATGATAGGGTGGCGTGGGAGGCCATGTTGTCCCCCCACTTATCCCTCGCAGTTGGGAGCTGTGTGCCTAACTCGGGTGGGTGGGGAGCCACGTGGCTTGCAGAACACAGTGGGAAGGCAGATGGCCCCTGGGTCTCCACAGGGCTTCTGCAGAACTTAGGTGTGGGGATGCGCCTCCTGAGTTAGGGGTTCGGGAGTCACAGCTGATGTAGCTGACGTGGTTCTGGTGGGCTGAAGTGGAAACCGGACCGATTCCTAGTAAGGTGTGATGCAGACGGTTCTGTGGCTGCGCTGATGAGTCAAGCCAGCTTGTTCTAGCTCAGGGAGCCATCCGTACCACCCAGAAATGGGTACAAGGCTGTTTTCGTCAGGGAGATATGGAGCGCCCTGAACCAGAGAGAAATCCAGTGGGTCAGTTCCCAGTTAGCTTCCCGACATGTGAGCCTGCCCACAGACCATGTGGAAGGCGTTTGCTGGGACGCTCAGATCTTCAACTCGAGCAAGAACGTTACACGAGCCGGTTAAGTTACTATCTAATCTAGCTTGTCTCTTATTATCATCAGCTATTAAAGAAGACTATTGTGTGCAGACACTTTGGATTAAAAAAATTGTGATTGATTAATGGGAAGAGTGTCTTGTTGGAAGTTTTCATTCCCTCAGTCAATAAATATTGAGTACCGGTACCTCTGTGTTCTTGGCACTAACTATCTATGGTGGTGAATAAAACAGGTATGTGCTTGTCCTGCAGTCTATCGGTAATCGTGACAAGCAAGGGGCTTTTCACAGGGAACTCAGAGTTCATGGGATAGGCACCATGTTTCGAGTCACCCCAGAGCTGTGGCACGGCTGAGTTAGAAAAACACTGATAAGCATACGTGAGACCTCCTGTCAGGGAGCGGGGAGCACAGGTCAGTCACCTGACCAGCAGACAGCAGGCATGCTTCTTCTGAGCAGGCTGCTAGGAGAGTCAGGTGGCGATGGCCTGGAATGAGCTGCGACTCCTTTTTCGGATTGTCATCTCACAGGAAAGCATCGTTGTCGTTTCTTTATCCCATGGCCAGGCCCTCTCTGCAGATGGCGAGACTGAGAAGACCTGGCATTGTGGCTTGGAGCACGAATGCTGTAGGGGCAGAGCGAGGCAGGCACTCACTCACTCACTCAGCCGATACTCACTGAGGGACGTGGATTCAACACTGATGCTCCTTTCATGCTAAGGACGGAGACACACGAAGAACAAGTGAACAGAAGATAAACCAAATCGCCCCAAGCTGGGATGGGCGTCAGGAAGGAGGCATAGGGAGGGTTGAATAGGAAGATCAGAGACATGGGGTGGGGTTGGCCATGGCAGGTCCCTCCATCTGAGGAGGAGTGTGGGCAGCTGACGGATGGGGACTTGCTTTGTGACGAGCCCAGGAGGAGCATCGCAGGCAGAGAGAGCAGCAGGGACCAAGGCCTCAAGGTGGGTGACCTTGGCTGGTCAAGCATGGTGGGATTAGTGGTTAGGGGAGAGGTGGGTTAGGCTGTGGGAAAAGGCAGTGACCAGATCACCCAGGTCTCTGGGTTCCTGAGAAAGTTTGGGTCTTTTGTCTCTAGAACCCGCTAGAACATTTACATATAGCTGTCACATCACCCTAGATACCACTGTAAGATGAATGGCCTCTGTGGGTTACTGTGCTCCGTACAAATCCACAAGGACTCCCCACTGCCTTCCACTTGGCATTCAGTGTCTTTCAACTTGTCTTTTGTTTCTTCCCTCCATGCAAATCAAGCTCCAACTGAATGTTCACATCTCCTCTCCTCAAGGTCCCACCTCAAGCCTTTGTCCATTAGCTCCACCCCCAGAAAACTCACCACCCTTCATGGCTCAGGTCACGTGGCATCTCCTTAACAATGCGTTGGTTAGTAGGTGATTTATAGTGTCAGGGAGAGAAAACATACTTAGGGCCTTTTTTTTCCCGAACAATGGCACCATCACGCTTCTCTTCTTTGCCATCTGCAGTCGATCACTCTATTTGTGATATATTTTGCTAGTGATGACTCATTAGAATATAGGAACATAACTTAGAGATGCTCTCAAAAATTGATGAAAGTGTGGATTAATTTAAATCAAACATTTTAAATATAAAATTATTTTAAAACAAAATAAACACACTTGCAAAGGCTCATTTGATCCTTGCTTTACCTGCTTCTCATTTTTTTTTTTTTTTTTAGGTATTTCCCAAATACAAATTCTTATTATCTAGCAACACATCTGGGTTTAGCTCAAAATAACTTGATTATAGCTTAATTTAATTGAGGACTATTATTAAACATGTATGGACCACCATCTGTACTGCATTGGTTTAAATCAAGGTGATTTCATGATTGGACTAGGTGATTTAAAAAAGATTTTTCATCCTTTTCTATGACTGACTTTTAGGGTATAAAAAACAGGTTACTCAGAAACATGGCCCTGTGTCTCTGCCAACCTAATGCTTATAAACTCATTTTTACATCATACCAGAATGATAGAAAGCAAATTATCATTAATTTCGAAGCGCTTTTATTGTTCAAAATATAATGATAATTACAGAAAACTGTCCTTGGTCGGCTGTGAACTCTCGTTTCCCATTTTAATGTTTGTTCTTTGTCTGAGGGTTGCTTAGATCTTAGACAAAGACCAGGGCAGGGGCTCTGGAGTCTCACCGAAGCCTTTCCATGTAAATGCATTTCGTTGGTCTTCTCATCTGTCATCCTTCCCGTGGGGCCAGTTATCCCTGAGCTCCTTGTCAATGCCTGACACGATGTGGAATTCATAAATGTTATCTTTTGGATGACAAAGTGACACACTGACACACAGGTATGTGCGGCGATCTGTATCTGTTCAACACATACAACGTTGTTATCTTGGTTGCAGTCATCTTAGGGACAGAATGAAAATTGTGTCTCTCTAACTGAAGACACTGAGATGCTACTGTTCTTTAGGGTTCTCTGTTAGGTTCATTAAAAGAACCAACTCTGTCCTGCCATCTCATTTTAATGGTTTGGGATGGATGGAATTTTAATTGTAGTGATGTATCAGATACTCTGGACAGAAACCAGCTCTGTCCCCATTGACAGTTTTTGTAGCGGTTTCCAGTAGCAGGAATGGATGTGAATCAATGCGCCCATGTTTCGTTATGACCAGGGAAACACAAAGTGTCAATATTTAGTTCAAGAGCTTTACAGTTTTAGAAGAGCACTTATAGGACCATGTAAGGCGAAATAAAACCCTCAAAGAATATTTGGAGGGTCAGTAGAGATCATAAGCTATTCTCCCACAGAAGTCACAAGGCCATTAAGAACCTCAAATACTCCATGATGTGAAAAATGTCTCACTGAGGCTTCCCACACTCAGCAGGGTCATCGTGGAAGGCACACTGGAGTATCTCCAGTTGGAATGACACATGACTACAGTCACATTGAGTCTCATGACTGCTGAAGCGTGACGTGTCTTCTTAGAAAGAATGCATAGGATTGCTGCCTTCTGAGATGCGGGGTCAGCAATGTGGCTGAATGCTTTTAGGAGATTAACATCGAACACATTTTTCTGCAAAGCCTGCTTAATGCACCAAGTTAACCACTTGCTGCCAGACTCCCAGGGGCCCCAGGGACATGAAGCAAAGGCTGCTCTCTGGGTTCCAGCATGCTGAGGACTTGAGGTTGCTAGTGCTTCCAACAAGGGGACACATGCATTGTCATCCAGCTGATGATGACATTGATTTCTATTATAGTGATGATGGCATTAGCATGGAGAGGCAACCTGTAAGTTACATTTCCTCTGTCCCTTTTCTACAATTCCTAACCAGCTGATTTTCTTGTGTACAAGCATCTTTATAATCCTTTCCATTCTCATTGTGAAAATTTACATAGTTTTTCTCACCTGTGAATTGTAACTTCTTTCCTTCCTCTACCCAGACTTTTAAGTTGCAGATGTAAGGCTTTTGTGGTCATGCAGATGCATTCCATTAGCTCTGATTCTAAGGAGCACATACTTCTACTGGTCCTGACAAGAAAAAAAGAAAGTGGTTTAAATAAAGGGAGTATATTAGAGTCATCTGCAGAGAATTTGGAGTGTGGCCTTTCCTTAGTTGTCTTTTTCTTCCTTTGGGTTAGACAGCTCTAAATATTTTACAACCTAATGAAATTAATATTTCCCACTTAACAGCCCATCTTATTAAACTGTGATTGGATGACTAAATAATTTTTAAAAGAAAATTGTAGCTTAGAAAGTTTCATGCTTGATTTTGGGGCTGATTAATTTAGTGTGGCTGAGGCAGGAAAGGAAAACCTTCACCTGTCACATGATGGGAATGGACTGGTTAATATTCCCGTCTTTGGCTTAAATCACACCATTGAATTAGAAGCTACCCCTATTCTTAATCACTGCGTTATTAACAAGAGGATTTCACTGTCTCTCAGACATCCCATTTCAATGTTTAACAACTTTCTAAGCATCTGATCTCAGCATCTCTTGCTTCCCTTTGTTAATTCTCCATTTGCTCGTACAAATAGAAATTAGCAATCATTGTCTTAGGTAATGCTTACTGATTCTATTTGGGAGAGAGAATAATGCCCCCCAGGAAACCTTATATCTTCTGTTCCAAATTTCCCTTTTTGGTACGCATGTAGTGGTGGTTCTCAAAGTGTGCTCTACACATCAGCAGATCCGCATCTCCTGGGAATTTGTTAGAGGTGCACATTTGGGACTCTACCCCAGACCTACTAAATCAGCAACTCTAGGGGTGTTTTAACTAACCCTCCAGTGAGTTCTGAAGCCTGTGAAGATTGAGAACCCTTGCTATGTGGGATGGAGTCACAAAAGAGGGAGGACCACTTCCACCACCCTAAGGAGAGCAGACCACCTTCCTCCTCCATCTTCCTCCAAGTGCATCTTGACCATGACCATGGAATACAGCCCGGCTATGCACGCATACCTGTGAACGGCCCCAGTTCTTTTCTGTGTTACTAACCTAAAGTCAGTTGTTCAGTGTTAAATAGAAGAAAATAAGCACGCATTTAAAGCAGGCCAGTGAGCGAAGCTCCGTCTGTACTTACAGCCGCTCCCCACTGCTCACATGACCGCCTGAGCTCCGCCTCCTGTCAGATCATTGATGGCATTAGATTCTCATAGGAGTGGGAACCCTACTGTGAACTGTGCTTGTACATCCCCTCTTCCCTCCATGGAGAAATTGTCATCCAAGAAAGCAGTCCCTGGTGCCAAAAAGGTTGGGGACTACTGATTTAAAGGATTGATTGCACTTACAATACAATTAAAGTCAGCTGTGCTTTGGGTTGGTAGGACATAAACTTCTGTAAAATCTGAACATTTACTGTTAGAAGGATAGGGAAGCATTTCTGAACCTATTAACCATGCACATTTCAATGACTGGAAACTGCTCGGTGCCTTTTTGGGAGGTGGGGGTGGGGTGGCATCACAAACTTATGAAAATCAATTGCCGGAATCTCTGTGCTGCCCCTACCTTCTCAAGATCGCAAGTTCTGAATTGTTCACTTTAAAGTTTGCGTTTATTCTTGGGACGTGGGAGGCCTCAAGAAGATTTGGATGCCCTTCCCTCTCCTTTTTCGACACAGGCCAAACTGGTCAGGTTTTATTTCACTTGAAAGAGAATAACCAGGCAAATGTTGCAACTGTTGTGATCAGAAGCTTCCCATTGGCACTTCTGAGCCCTGAGACTCCTGAGAACTTGTGATCATGAGGAAAATTTAGAGCTAATTTTCTCCAATACAGGACATTGGCAAGGGCCTGGCTCCTTGTAACAGATAAATAGTACAGAAATACATCCCTTTTAATGTCGATGTTGATGAAGATTTAGAAATGATGGTTTAAACATCCTTTAAAAACTTTTGGCTCAAGGGTATCTAAGTGGAACTCTGATAGCTTTTTGCAACCTGTAATAAACTCATTGGAATGAGTGGGATAGATATCATATGTTTCCAGACCCTTCCTTGGGCCCATGGCCAGCAAAGAGCTGCTGTTCAAGGGGTTAATGGTGTCCAAACCTTATTTATGTTTGTGTGATTAGGGATGTGCAAGATGTCCCTCTTGCACTCAATCCAGGTTTGTGAAAGATTAGCTGTTCTGAACAGAAATGGAAGAGCAGCCCAGAAGAATTGGAAAAAGAATGTGTAGCATGAGCAACAGGATACTTTTTTCCCTGTGTGTGTGTGGCTCTGTAGAGGCATAAAGGGATGAAATGCAGGTTAAAAATTAAATGTGGGCTACCTGTTCTCCTCTGAGAAATGCCAAAACACATTTAATCCAGCAGATACTCCCGATCATTAACCACATTCCATCCGCCACCGTTCAGTGGAAATCTGCAGGCTGTGTAAACTAGACTGACATGGTGATCGCTGCAAATGCTGCTGGTGGTTTCTTAGGGTTTACAGCCAGCCTGATGCGTAAACTGTGTGTGACTGTGTTTAACATTATCAAAGCTAGGCAAGCAGAATCTGGTCATGAAAATCGATGGTGGCACTTCTCTAAAAGCTCTGATGTTGTGACATCACTTATTCACGTATGTGTTTATGCAGCAAATATGTGTTGGCTCTTACTGTGTAAAGCTAGAAAGCTTAGCCCAAAGGTTTTAAGTCATTAAAAAAAAAAAAAATCTATCTATATATATATATATATATATATATGAAGCCAAGATGGCTCAGTGGGTTAAGCGCTCACTTTGCAGCCCCAGGACTGAGGATCGAATCCTGGCCCCGGCCCATCCGGACCCCTATGCTGAACTGGGGAGTGCTCCCCATGATAGAGGCTCCCAGTTTGGTCCTTGTCCGCAGGTTTGGCCCCTGGCTTGAGGGGGCATGCCTTCTATGTGGGAGGCCCCCAGCCCAGTTCCTGCCTTGCATGGCCCCCGCCTACCTGTGTGGAATGAAACCATGTCGAAAACTGATGATGCACAACTATGGCGACGGCTCTGGGCCCTCCTCCTTCTCTCTGTCTCTCTCTATCTCTGTCTCTGTCTTTGTAAAATAAATAAATCTTTAAAAAATATACATACATATATATATATATATATATTTATATATATGTATATATATATGTATATATATAGAGATTTACATATACACCTTTCAAATTTGCAGAGTTTGCTGTAACTCGGTGAATTGTGTGTACTGATAGAGAAGATACCTACATTCCTTTGGCTCACTGAAGAACAAGAATGAAACATTTCCTTCGTGCCAAGCAGTTCATCGTATCCATAAATAGCAAAATGGTACCACTTGGGTTGTGTTGCCCTGAAGTGAGAAGCGGATTTAGTGACTAAAACGATAGCTAAAAGGAATGGGACGTCCCTGTGCTAGAGTAGCTCCTCCTGTTTAGATTTGTCTTAGATCACTCTTTCTCGAGTGCTCGCCCCTGGAAGCGTGTGAAGTGTGAAAATGAACCACAGGCTCTATCCGTTAGGAAGATGATTGTCTGAAGGAGCCATGAAACTCATATTTGAGTCAACATGCGTAACAAATGTAGAGTACATTTATTCTTGGGGGGTTGGGAAGGGGAACCTCGTAGTGTATGAGACGCGGCGCTCGCTGGGGATCGGGGTTTCAGGTCAAGTGTCCTTCCTGTGTGTTCCCTGAAAGGTCCACTGGTACCTCAGTGCAGCGTTCAGACACTTCAGAGGCTCCTACTAAATGGGGTCAAAGGTCAGTATGTGAACATGACTTATCTCCTTGAGAAGGCACCCAGCTGTCACCGTATCACAGGCTCTGGCCGCCACCCTGTTATTGTAGCAATGATTCCTGAGTGAACAGATCTACCCCCACACCCACCCCCTTGTGCCTGTGCCCAGAAACCCAAGAGCACCTTCCTAGGTGCTCGGCGCCGCCAGCTTTTCTAGGGCGTGAACTGGAGCTCCTGAGGGTTGGATGTCAGGGGCAGGAGTCAATGGGGTGTGGAGACCCGCAGGGGCCAAGATGCAGGACAGCTGGCTGGTCCAGGGCTAAAATGCCAAGAGGAGGAAATCGGTGGTGGAAGCGGCAATGGGAAGAATCTGGGAGGAGGGTCTGGTGGGTAGGGGTAACTGCTGGCCTGCTAACGAATTGCCATGGGGTTGCGCCCCCTGTTTAGGCAAATGTATATCCCCCGGGAGAAGCTTTTGCAGTGGGCAGTTTCTGGGCCCCTCTCTGAAACAACTAGCTTAAGGAGACTTTGTTTATAAAGCACTGCGTGTTCTGAAGCAGAGCCTAAGTTCAGGGAAGTATTCTTTCCTGCTGGTTCGTTTGACTGTGGCAGGAGGCGTTTTGCACATGTAGCACAGGGTATAATTTGACCTAATTGATTCCAGACCTCATCGTTGTCTCTCTAACATCTTGTCCCCTCCCTTTATTAAATTCACATGGCTTCTCCTGTCCCTCGGACAGACTTTTGCAGTTCAACTCTCGCAGAGGTGAGAACGCGCTCTCCAGACAACGTCTGTAACGGGAGCGCTGAGAAGCCCCTGGCGATGAACATGTGTTTTTGTTTTTACACTGGGATTCTTCACCGAGAAACGTATCTATGGACCTAGCGGCTCTGCACGTGGTTAGAAGAGAACAGGGCAGAGCGTCTGCTCCGAGTTCTGTGTCAGTAGGGGCAGGTGTTCCAACGGAGAAGACAGGGCAGGGTAGCCAAGCAAGGGCCGTGATTCCAAGTTCAACATTGATTTAGTTGTTCTGGGTGAGGGTTGCGTGAGATCAAGTCTTGGTACCCTTTGTTTACTTTGATAGAGCAGTGTTATAATTGGATTGAGAAAATGGGAGGAATTCAGGGCAAGGAAATAGTAAGTCAATCTGTTTGCTTGTTCTCAGGACTGATCGTGAACTCACTCCATGGAATAAGTATCTATTTTGAACGTCAAATCTTAGGAGAAATTTCCTTTTATTGGCTTGACGAACATTATCCATTCCAGATCTTTGAACAATGGCCCGAGCCTCAGATGCATTTTAAATTCAGCAATGTTTAGGCAGCAGGAAAATTTATAAAATTAAGCCATTGCAAATTGGAAGAAAATAAAGGTGGTTATTTAACTGGCTTTTGAATGGAGAAATGCATTCTAGCTATAAAGTAATAGAAGATTATATAACAAATGTGTACATATTATATATATATTTCCTATACATATATGTAAGAAAATATATGCCTACATATTAAACAAAAATTTAAAACTCATTTATGTTGAAACATACACCAAAATTAAAATGTAAACAAAAAGGAAAGAACTACATTCATGGTGTTAGCCCTGTGGTGTATGTGTTGTAAATATGATAGGCAACAAATATGACCAAAAGTTATTCTTATTGTATAATAAACCCCTACACGTCATGAAGAAAAATGTTAAAACTGAATTAAAACTATGTAAAAGAAAAAAAGGTACAAAATATGCAAAAGTTGGGGAAAACATCGAGAAAGCAATATAAATGTCTACAGTGTATTTGGAATAACTTCTCTTGTGAGGAGCCGCCTGAGAATTTTCTTGTAGGTCTAGGCTTTTTCTGAGCAGGTTTCTCTGTGAATAATCTTGGGAAGGCCAAAAACCATTCCTAGAATGGCCAAAAGATCTGATTGCCACACAGTTTGTCGATCCCTAGTTTATTTTCTTCTCCCTAACCCAGTTGTCTCACTTATTATTTTGCTCTATGATTTTATTTTGTAAACGACCTCAAATACATTTTGGAATGACATGGGTTTTCAGTAAATCATTACATAGAATAATATGTATTTTAAAACACCCATGAATATTCTATTGCGTCTCTCTCTGATTTATCGTTGGAATTCCCTTGACTCTGAACACCTGTGTCATAAACAGTGGCGTGCGTAAGTAACCAGCTGGACAATGTCTCTTCATTCCGGGAGTCCCCTCTGATGCTGCCTTTTCTTTGCTCCCCTCAGGGATTCATAATGAAAACCCAGCTGTTCTTGTTCAGTGGTACCACCTGGTGGCCAGTTTCAGAAAATCCAGTGACTGATTCTTCCTCATAAGTAACAGGTAGCAGCTTCTAGGTGCCAGGACCAGCACGACGCATTCAATCCTCCCACTGACCTTCTGAGCTGTGCATTATTAGCTCCATCAACAGGTGGAGAGACAAAGAGATTAAGTAACTTGCCCACGATCACCAGATGATGACAGGATAGAGAGGAGATTTGAATCCAGGTCAGCCGGTGTGCTGATCTTCTACTGCTCCACACCAAGTTGTCACAGACGTAAGGGCTTAACATGACAGCCATTTGCTAGCCCACTGATCTGTAGATCAGAAGTGGAGGTGGGGGGCTTGGTGGGGTGGTCTACTAAGGGTCTCAGAAGGTCGAAGTCAAGATAGCATCCAAGCTGGCCTCTTATCTGAAAGCTCTGGAGAAAAACTTACCTTGAAGCTTATCCAGGTTTTTGCAAGAATTCAGTTCCTTGTGGTTGTAGGACTGAGGTTTCCATTGTCTTGCTGGCTGTCAGCCAGGGCTGCCCTCAGATTCTAGAAGCCTTCCTTAATCCCCAACAGGCACGTGATGTCTAGAAGCTCGTTTGATTTCCTTTTTGGCCAGCAGTCAGAGAAAACTGTTTTTAAAGGACTCCTGGGATTAGACTAGGCCCACATGGATAATCTTCCTTTGATTAACTCAAAGTCAACTGATTAATGACCGTAATTACATCTGCAGAATCCCATCACCATGGAATATAACATAATCAGGCAGCAGTAGCTCATCCTATTGAGGTCCTAAAGGATTAGAGCAAGAAGTCTTGAGGATCATTTTAGGAATTAGCCCAGCACTGCCCGATGCCAGAGACTCTTAACCTTCCTTCATCCTGAAGATGGTATTTACTGTATTCCCCGTTTGTATTTGTGTCTTTCTGCTCTTCACTAGCTCCTGCTGTTCTTTAGTGTTTTTTTTTTTGTTTTGCTTTTTTAAAAAAATATATTTATTTATTTTTGACAGAGAGAGAGAGAGAGAGATACAGAGATACAGAGACAGAGAGAGAACTGAGCTGGGGGCACTCCCCAGTTCAGCACATGGGTCTACACGGGCCGGGGCCGGGATTCGATCCTCCGTCCCTGGGGCTGCAAAGTGAGCGCTTAACCCACTGAGCCATCCCGGCCTCCCCTGTTCTTTAGTTTTATTTCAGAGGTTTTTTTAGTCTTTCACCCAATGCACACTTCTCCTCTCAACCTTATCCTTATCGCCACCTCTGAATTCTTCTCTAGCAACCCCCGGGAATCTTTCTCTTCACCTTCCTCTTCCTCTTTCCATAGCTCGCTCTTTCCTTGGCCCATGGGATGGGTTGTCTAGTGGTCTGAGGGTCAGGGGGGCAGTCTGTCCCCCAAACCCTAATGTGCTTGATCTCTTAGAGCCTTGGTTTCCTTAGGTGTCAATGACGAATGAATACCTGTTACCCTGTTGAGGTGTGTATGTGTGTATATATGTATATATGAGATACATATATAATGAGCTTATCTAAATGTGTTTTAAAACATTCAGATGATATGATGCCAAGCTCCGAAACCACCTGTTGCAAGATTGGTCTTCCCTTTCTGGGGTCCCGTCACTCATAAGCCCCAGAACTCCTGGTATTCAATCAAGGGATCAGCCTCGGTTTCTCTCACCAAGCACTTGACTCAAATGATCCCTGCAGGTGCAGACTCCAGGTCTTCACCAAATGCTCTGGCACCAAAATGCGCTGAGCCAATGAACATGCAGCTACTTGGGAGTGTGTGGCAGTTACCTGTATGCACGGAGAAGGCTTAAGAGCGCATACTTCACAATGACACTATCTGGGCTGGAATCCTGGCTCTGACACGGAGGAGCTGTAGGAATCAGGGCAAGTTTCTCATCAGTAAATTTGAAGAATGATTGGGAATCACAAAAAATGAGTTGTCTGTAAAGAGCCTGCCACTCCTTGGCACATAGTAAGTGTTCAATAAATGGTAGCTATTAGTACTTTCACTGCTAAAAATTAGTGGTGGCAATAGCAATGCCATAGTCTTGGTTAAAAATACATCATAATGAAAACATTGCAGAGGTTAAAGTGAGCGTAGAAAGATCATATCGTTGAATTGTAAGTTGACATTAAAATTCTAAAAATAGTTAACACTTTATAATAAGGTCTTTAAGGATGGAGGAAAATAGCTTCCTTCATTTCTGTTGTAATTAACAATGAGCATTTAGTAGCAAAGATGTGCTTTGTATTAACAGTTTCCTTTGTCTCCAGTAGCTGGACTTCCTAATCCAACCCTAAAATAGAACAGGAAATGGAACATAGTAGCCTAGATACAGCAGTTCTGGCCAGAAATCTAGTACTTGGCAGGGGTGTCTTACTAATCATCGGTGTGGCATAAACTGTGCTTGCTGGCAGAAGGGTTACTGCGTGACTTAGTGATACTTCGGGTGGGGTTATGCTTTTATGTTCGAATGTCTCCCACATTGAGGATTGAAGGACGTCTTACCTTCCAGGTTGGGAAGCCATCGATTAGCAGGATGGGAAAGTGCCAGAGAGGCATGTGCATGTTTTCCTGACAAACGTATTGAGAAAGGGAGAGGAAAGCTTGGGAAGAGAGAAATAAGTAGAAGAGGTGGGAAACTCCCATGTGTGTACTGGTTGGGTCCTTTTACCTTTAATCGTCTCCACTGTCCAGAGTAGCGATGTCCTCCTCATTGTATAGGGAAGGAGGCAACTCAGTCAAGTAGCTCTTCAAGGTGACAATGACTAACAAGTGATAGAGTATAATTTAACACCAGATCTGTGTGACCACAGCATCCATGTACTGACATTACTCTGGAGTCTGGCCCAAAGTAAAACTCATAATGAGGAAAGGGTGGAATATATTCAGCCGTGGTCATGCTGAAAGGGGAAGCAGGACTCAAGCGAAACTGGAGAGAATCCCTCCCAGTGGACTGTCTCTCAGTTCAAGTCCCATCCACGGCTGGTTTCTGTTCATGCCGACCCCTCTTCAGACTAAAGCCTGAGGACTCGGTCCGCTTGATTCAAGTGTGTTAGCGCATCATTTGGACGGTGGTTTTGGGTTTTACTTTTTTTCTGTTACTGTCAGGTTTTCCTATAGGGTTGACATATTAGGTTAAAAAATAAATAAATCCACTGTGACATGAAGGGAAAATAGTGTATTATGTTATAGAAGCAAACAATGATTTCTTCACTGTGTCTCCTGCCTCTTATTAGCTGATCGGCTTTTTTATTGTGGAAATATTTCAGTGACCAAGATCAGCTCCTCCAGCTAACAGGGCCTGTCTATTCTTTTGCACTGTACTTAGAGAACAAAGACACAAACCTCAAAACAAAGGGGGCCAAGTGTAGGACCCCACATCTCCATCACCGGTTCCACTCTGGAGAAGTTGACTTTTCAGTAGCTCCTTGGCCACGTAGGGATTTCCTCTGAGTTGAAGAGAATGCCTTGCCTTTGAACTTCAAAGTTTGCCAAGTGCCCTTATGGGAGCTCACGGGAGCCTCGCTAAATGTCTAGAAGACAGCGCTTCCTTCTTCCCTCCCTTTCTCCGTGGGTAACGCTGACGCGCTTCAGGAGCCTCAATCATCAAGGAATCGCGCATTATATAGTTAGTAGGGCAGGAAACCGCCTCGTGTCTGCAAGCTGGGTTAAAAGTGGTTTTAAATTTTTTTATTGAATATTAGGTTCTTCCAAACCCCTCTTGTGATGATAGAAATGTGGTATAGGAACGAATGGCCTTTGGGAAGGATCCCAAATTATCAGCCACCTGGAATGGAGGTCTAGAATGTCAGGTCATTTGCCTCGCCTGACTCAGCCAGTTTGTCCCCATCTTTCGTGGGTAATCATGTCATGAGTCCAGCAGGTGAATTTAGATCAAGCTTGTCCAACCTGCGACACAAGATGGCCCAACGCAAATCCGTAAACTTTCTGAAAGCAGTATGAGATTTTTTGGTATGATTTTGTTGTTGTTGTTGTTAGCTCATCAGTTCTTGTTAGTGTGAATGTATTTTATGTGTGGCCCAAGATAGTGCTTCCAATGTGGCTCAGGGAAGCCACACAAGGGGACACCCCTGATAGATCATGTCTTCATGCCCATATGTTGTTTTTTTAGCACATTTATAATTGGACTGTTTCCTTGAAAACATTTTAAAAAGCATGAAATTGACCAAAACCATGTCTTAGACTGTTTTTGTTCTGTGCTGATTTTTCTCAGAATTTCCAAAATACAAAAAATTGCAGTGGATCGAAAATAAGTAAATACAAATTAGAGCCAGGGAAGCTTTTCAGAGTTTCGAATCTCACTGCCACAGAATAAGAAAGTGTCCCTACACGTTTCTTCTGTCTGTAAGACCACAGTGGCAGCACCGCATTTGCTTTGTACTTACGGAACATTTTATACTCGACTGAAGGAAATTTTGGGGGGAAAAAAATCGAAGAGATTTTGGAATCTTGAATGCTCCCTATGGAATCGTATTCTTTAACTCACTGCCACCATGTGTGGAATATGTCAGCGCTTCTCATTGTGATTTGGGGAGTTGGAGTCCAAACTTGCTCTCAGCTGTGGTCAATAGCTGACATCTTTATGTACATCGTGCGCTGTCAACATGTTTATGTAAACTGTGCGCTGTTAGCGTATGCAGTGGAGCAGAGATCTTTATTGTGGCCTGGTGCTTTAAGAGGTTTCCTTTCATGTAGACAAACACTGTCTACAATTAAACACTAATCACAACCAGACCTCAAAAGGAAGTGCTTCTCGCCAGCTTGGGCGCTGTCACACAGAGCAGAGCCCTGGCTGTCTTCTGCACACGTGAGGATGTCCCCCCCGGGGCTTGTGATCCTGGAGTCCTGCTCCATGTCCCTTGTTCTCAAAGTGAACAGGGATGCATGATCTTCAGGACTTTGTCACATACCACTGCCAGGGCCCTCCTGGGCCAAGGTCATGTGTAGATGTGTTAATGACCTTGAGAACACGGACGGGCCATCAGGATCTGGGGAAGGGAGATCCTTTTAATGAGCTGATAATTGCATTGTACAAAGACCTGAACATGCAAAATCCGCCAGATGTTCTTCTCGGATTTCAGAGCGGGCTATCCCATGTCCAACCAGACGGAAGACGTGAGAACACGTGTAAGTAGAGGGAGAGCCATCATTCGGAAAGGCAAGGTGAACTGTGAGAATTGGCTGGAGAAGAAAAGGAGGGAAAGAAAGGGGGCACACACGTAGGCGTGTGTGGGATTCCGTGTGTGTGTGCATGCATGTGCATAGGCGTATACTTGTATACATGTGTGATCTCTAATCTGGGCATCTCCTAGAGTCTGAGGTTTTATTGAAGTTGGCATCCTATGTTAGGAGGTGACCGACTTGTCCTAGTTTGCCTGGGACTGCCCAGTTCAGCACTGAAAGACCTGTGTCCTGGGGCGTCCCTCAGTCCTGCACAAACCAGTGTGGGTGGCCGCTGTATGTCTTAATTAAAGAGTCACCCTGAAGATCCAGCTGGTGAAAATGACACAGAGGAGATTCAAACCTGGTATAATGGCATACTTATTTCGTTGTCTCATTGATCTCTGTTAGCTGGCTGGAGTTCATCCCAAGTCAGTTTATATGCTCAGGTCTTAGGGGTTGCATGCCTAACGGTGGTATTATTTACATCAGATCTAGAGATCTAGCAGTTCTTTCAACTCGAATCTGGCAAACTTGGGCAAATAAATAGGAAGAGAGAGAAAAAGGAAGAAAGAGGATTGGGGAAGGAAGGTTGGTCCCTATTGAGGAGATCTCTGAGAAGGAGTGGGTCCCAGATATTCTGTGAGTTGAGGTCCTATCACCGTGCATGTGGAACCATCTAGAATATGCAGGGAGGCTTGGGGCATATTGGTAGTGGCTGTGCTGTCTTATATGTTGGTATGTCTACTTTCAAGCCTGGTTGGACTTCCTTGGTTCCAAAGGCCTGTAAATCAGCAGTTGCTTTTCCTCTTAGGTGGCAGGTCGCTTCCCGCCCAGCCAAAGCCTTGCTGTTGTCGCTTCCACATTCACTTTCTCCGGCTCTTCCTACTCTCCTATGTGGTATACCCCTTTGATGCCTTATCTCTCAGGGGACCTTCGGATCTTCAGGAGGCTGCAGAGTTGAGGAGATCAGAATGATTGCACACCTGGAGGGGACTGTGGAGATGCCCTTGGTCAGACTGGGTTTGAATCCCTTGAGGGCTAGTGATTGTAGTTTGCTGTGTATGATGCACACCCACATGTTTGGCCCAAACTTTCAGGGAAAAAAAATCTTTTGTTCATTTTTAATTCAAATTTTGATCTGTTTATATTTAGGTGCTTCAGTTTTATATTATAAAGAATCTTGAGCATCTATTTTTTAGCATATTATGGTACAAGAAATTTTATGTAACAAATCATTACAAAACACAAGAACAGATACAAGATCAGAGACAGGGAGGTGAGCAGTAGAGAGGGGAAAGAGACAGATAGGGCTATGGATCACTACCGGAGCCCAGCAGAAGAGGGAGTGAGTTGGGAGCCTAGGAACATGGCTGACAGCTGACGAGGTGGAGGCAGGGGATCGCATTGTGGCTTGAACTTGGCCGAATTGGGGTGCGAGCCAAGGCAATGATCATATTCCAGGGTATTGTTTTGTATACAGATACCGTTACCGATTTCTAGAGTTACACTTGTAACTCATAAGCGTACATAAAAGAATTAAAACCATTTATAGAGCTACGGAGTTATCACCACCCATGTATAATGTGCATCCTTATTGTTCCCTCACAAATTTGGGCAAAACAGTGTACATTATACAAGGTCCAATATGGCATTCCATTCATGGTTTATTTTGCATCGGGCACCTTACTGCCAACTTCAGACATTCAAAGGCTACACAAAGTGAAAGATTAAAATTCAGACCCTTCTTTGCACTGGTTATGAATTAATTGGGTGGAAGTTTTGTGGGGGAAGTCACAAATGATCAAAGGTAGTTTGAATCATTACCCTTGACTTCTTCTGATTCCTACTTTTTTTTTTTTTTTGACTTGGTTATCTGATTATTATGGGTGCCAGATGGGAAGGGCAAAGTCAAGGGAAAGCCTAGTGAGGGTGAACCAAGATATAGCGCGTGATTGTACCAAATATGCCCGGGCCACCCCACCAGTGTCGACAGGACAGCGGGTGTTGGGGTCACTGCCCATAAAATGGGCACTAGGCTTGTCTCTCCACGGCTGCACGGTCCATTCCTTTACTACCGTGCCCCCTGACTTATTTAGGGGGCTGCTGGGGATCCTCAGGCAGCCCCCCTTTCGACTCGTTTCCTCTCACCTGTCCTTTTTGGTCCCGTGAAGCATGACTTTTGTTCCTGTCAGCACCCCGATGCGGCTGGGGTGTCGGTGGAAATCAACCCCAGACCTGTGTCAGTCTGAAAACCCAGGGCACATGTCCTTGGCGACCCCCCCGGACTTTCCAGCTCCCTCGCTTCATTCCTGAACCCTGGTGGGCCAGGCCTGTTGGCCGGTCTCGTCCATCTGTGATTTGAGATCCTGAAAGAACCGAGATCTTGTGACTTGGCTGGGGAGCCGCCCGCCACGGGGTCTCACCCACCCCGCAGACCCTGCTGTGCAGCAGGGAAAACAAAACGGCATCTGGAGGCAAATCGGTAACTTTACCCTGCGAGCCTCCCTCCATTGTGTTCTCAGGAAAATGAAGTGACTCACCCGGGCGAAGAATGTGCTCTCTGCTGCTCCACCGAGAATGAAGCCCAGTGTTTTGCATTAGCAGAGGGAGGGAGGGACAGAGAAACTGAGAAACCTTGGCTGATCACTTTGTTGTTCCTTTGCCTCCTGCTTTTCTCCCGGCAGATCTGTGCCAGGATAAGACTTCTCTTCTCTGGCCTGGTGTGTGTCCTGCACTCAAGCCTTCAGTGAAATGACAGGGCTGGGTTAGACATGGGAATTATTGCAAATCCACGGTCACTGTTTCATCGAGGGGCAGAGATGAGGCACTGAGAGGGTCAGGGCCCCCCAAAGCTCAACCCCAGTGTGTTTTTCTCACCCCACTTGTGAATTAGGAGACCAGAACCAAATGACAGTCACAAGTCAGTGCATACCACCAGTCTGTCACCCTGGAATGTTTCCCAGCTTGTTTCTGTCTTTCTCACTTGATACTACCCATTGTTCTCATTGTCCAGGGGTAACAACACCCCAAACACCTTGATAGGGAGGTGTCTGTCTAAGGTGAAACTGCCTAAGAAATGACATTGTTCGTTAACTCAGAAGCTAGGGGATTTGCTTGTTTTTGTTTGTTTTGAGGAGCAGGAGGATGGGAGTGATAAAACGGGCTGTTTCCCATTCTTTCAAGCTTCTTGTTAAGTATTTGATATTTGCTGCTTTTCTTTCTTTTCCTTTTTGTTTTTCACTGCATAGATTCAAATGCTTAATCTTGCTGAGTGTTGTTGTTTTGTGTTTTAATATAGGAAACACTGTCTATAAACTCTTCAAATCAGACAGGGCCAAACGAATGAGTATTGTTGTTGCTCAGAAGAAACGAGGGGGACTTGTTGCCCCCCAAAAGGAACAAGTCCTGGGAGAAGCATTTGGTTGTGTTTTTGAGAGGATGTGGGGACCCACGTTTTGCCTCCTACCGGGGAGGGGTGGCCCTTGTCGTGTTTGTGCTTCAGAGGTGACCTCATGCTGGGGTATCCCATCCTCTAGTTCAGAACCCTGGGCGTAAGCTCACGTCCCGCCCACTGCTCAGCTGCCAGTCACATCTTGGTTTAGAACTGCAGGTCCTACTGTGACCCATAAAGTTTCACGTGTCTGTCCCTGGCCCAGTGCTTGACAAGTGTGGCTCCATCGTTTACTCATTCAACAAACAAGGACTGGCCATCAACCATGTGCCAAGGCCTGTTTCAGCCACTCGAGACACGTAACGGAACAGGTCACGATTTCCTGCCCCGGCCCCAGCAGCTCATAGCCTAGGAGGGGTGTGTGTTTGGGGAGCTCTAGCCCTCACCACTAACACGCCTGCTTTTTCTTTTTCTGAGGCCACTGGTGTGTTGTTGAGGTGACGAGGCAGGGTCACACGCAAATGTCCCCAAGCAGGGACGCATGCTGGCCTCGGCTCCCCGGTGCGCAGGCCACCCTGGACCCGTCACGTGGAAGGGAGGTTGGAAGGGATCATGAGAAAGGATTCTGCCCACATCCTCGTGTTTGGCACACTTGATGCTGGGCAGCGAGTAATCACAGGTCATCTGATGCCGCGTAACTTGATAGGAATATGAAACCCTGGGAACGGAAGCAAGGCCTGGGTCTGTCAGTGACTTCTGACTTTGAAAACTGGAACGTTTCATTAAACCACATAGCTCCACAGTCATGGTCAGAAGTCCACGGTGGAGAAAAGCAGGAGTCAGTGCTTGTTGAAGCTGCCGCCCAATGAGAGAAACTGCTGCCCAACATAGTTCAACTGCCAATTACTTAAGGGCCTGTTTTTCATGGGGGTTTGTCATGCACTCGTTCAGCCTGTCTCTGTCTCTGCAGAAGTCTTGCTGGAAGCAGTAGAATTTCCTGGCCACGTAAGGGTGTATGTGCATATGAAGCAGACCCGGATGGTTGTGATCTTAATGCGTGGCGGTCTGACTAGAACGATGAATTGTCTAGTACATTTTAGCGCTGTCAGGCCTGTCTGGGGCATTTTGGTGCTCAGAGTCCCATTTGCCTCTCACACTGGCCTGTGGGTATATGTTCCTGCCCCACACGTGGAGGCTAATCACCCAACTGGTACCAACAGGCATAACAACCCATGGTAAGTGGGTAATTGATAGCACATTTTAATACATGATGAAATAGTATTACCTTTGTTTCCAGATATTATGCCCACTCTGTAGATACTTCAAGAGACAACAAGTAACTTGTCAGGGCTGAACAGAGACACTGTGGCATGGTGACATCCCATTTCATCTCCTTGGTCCTGCGTTCTTTTCTGCACACTATATTCCTGACTTTCCAAAAAGGAAATAAGAGCCATCTGATGAAAGCTCCCGCCTTTCCAGCTCTCCTGGCATCTCTTCTGCCATGAAGCTGTCTCTCCGATCAGCGCTCAATTTTTATTCCCTCTTGGCCCCCTTTCCACTATGTTGACCCCAGAAGTGTGCTTTTCTTCTTTCGACTATTGGTCCACAGCATCCATTTCCCCTCGTCTGCTGCAGCTACCCTGTGCGAACCTTGTATATCATCAGACTCAGCAAACATTCACTGCAAACGTGCTGTGTGCCAGAGACTGGCCTGCACGTCTCCACTCAAGGCTCCTTCATTCTCCAGCCTCTTTCCACTCAGATGTTTCCTGGTCCCGAGGGGGGCGCTCAGCTAACTGCGCTTGTGTTGGGGTCAGGCTATGTGATTAAGCTGTGATGGAGAATTAACAGCTCCTCTCAACATTAACTCTGGGGATCAGTGGCTGAGAAGGAGAGATGAATAAGAAGAGGAAGAGGAAGAAGGAGGAAGAGAATGAAAGCAATATATACACAAATGAACTGAGAACCAGCTTAAGTACATGGTCATGTATGTTCATAGAAGCACTATTCCCAATAGCCACAGGGTAGGAAGAGTCTAAATGTCCATCGGTGGATGAATGGATAAGCAAAATGTGGTGTATTCATGCAATGAAATATCAAATGGTCAAAAACAAAGAAATGAAGTACTGATACATGTTGACACTGGATGAACCTTGAAAACATTCTAAGGGAAAGAAGCAAGTTACAAAGGACTGTATGATTCCATTCATGTGAAATGGCCACAATATGCAAATCTTAGAGGTAGAACACAGATCGGGGTTTCCAAGACCTCGGTGGAGGGGGGAAGGGGAACTACTTCTTAGTGGGTATGGGGTTTTCTTTAGGGGTGCCGGAACTATTTTGGAACCAGATAGAGGTGGAGGTTGTACGATATCATGAATGTAAATGCCAATGCATTGTTCACTTTAACATGGTTAATTTTGTTAATGTAAGTTTCACTTAGCTGTAAAAGAAAAAAGGATGAGAGAGAAGGCAAGAGAGTCAGAGGCCTGTTTCTCGGAATTCAGGATCTGATTTCAAAATCCATTCCGTCTTTCTTGTGCATGATGTCCGTGCGACGTGGCTTGAGTAGAACCGAAGCAACTTGAGCAGATTAATTTCTTTCCTTTGCTTTTTAAAATGGAACCGGTTTGGAGTTCGCATCCGGGACCGGGAGTGCAGCTGTGCGAATGGGTGCTTCAGTAAACGAACCCAGAGAGATGTGCTGAGTCGGTCCCCCGGGCTAGCCGTTGGGTTCTGGAAGGTGCCTTCTGGTCTTGAGGGACTACCACTGGGGCTCGAGTCAGAACCTGACCCATTCTCCTTCCTTTTGCCCATTGAGGGTACTCTGGTGCCCAGGAAAGAGCACAGAGCAGACCTCCGTCCTGGCTCATGCATTCACTCAACAAACATTCCTGAGCTCTCTGTTGTGGGGTATGAAGGTGCATGTGACATGGACCCTGCTTTTGAGGGGCTTACAGTCTGGCAGATGAGGTAAACTGAGGAACAACCGATCATCTTAGTCTAAGGTAGGGGCATGATGCTAAGGATTGTCATGAGACACATTATGGGAACCTAGAGGTCGACGGTCCCCAAACCTACTGGGGGTGGGGAGGGTGGAGGAAGACAGTTAAGGAAGGCTTCCTGGGGTTCAGCCTTAGAAGAATGTTTAAAAGCTTGCTACGTCACCCATTAAGTATTGCAAGTAATGGTCAGAGTTCTGGCAAAAGAAAAATACTTAAAACTGAGCGCACACATATTTTAAAGAGTTTCAGTTTGATATTTTTCACCAAAGTATTAATAATTATGGGGGAAATAAGATCATGGATGCACTACCCTCATTTAAAAGCATCAATAAATTATTTTTAGTTTGAATGACATGGGAGCACCCAAGTATTTTCAAAATTTGGGGCCTTTGAATCTTCATCCTGGAGGTAAGGGAGGGACACATCTTTGAAAGGGCCAGGAGATGGTAGAAGGAAGGCAAAGGCATGAGGTCCTGGGGATTGTGGCTGGAAAAACAGAACCGTTTCATGTCTCCCCCATCGTTCATGTGGGAGAGGGGAGGCATGAGGCTAGGAGGTGATCAGGAGGATAGGCTGAAGGCTCTAAGCGGGCAAGTTACAAGGTCAGGTTAGCTTCAGTGTAGAGAATGGGTGGACGAGGGTCCAACTCAAGGCAGTAGGCCAAGGCTCTGTACAGGGGCAGTGGTTGTGGAGGGAGCAGGGCAGGTGGGTTTAGAGAAACTTCTAGAACAGCGCTATCCAATAGCACTGTCTGTGATGATGGACGTTTACAATGATTTATCCATATAGAACTTACCAGCCATACATGGCTAGAGTGACCGAGGAGCTCAATTTTTTATTTTAATCAATATAAAGGCTGCATGTGCTGATGGTTAGGGCGCTAAACACTGTAGTTCTAGAGGGGAAAATCAATGGTGATTCATTGGACTGAGGTAAAGCTGCAGGGACAGATTTGTTAAGGGGGAAATGGTGAGTTTCATTTTGTACTTGTTGGTTTCAAATGTGTGAGGGTCATCTGGATGAGGACATATCCCCAGCAACAGCATCAACACTTCCCTGAAGGGAGAGCAGTGAGCTGGAGGTGGAATTGTGAAACACATCAGCCTAGAGATAACAGTTGAAATCATAAAAGTGAGTGGCGTGGGGAAGTCTCTTAAGGGCTTTTGCCTCAGATTCCTGTTGATAGAAGGGTGATAATACCGAGTTTCCCCGAAAGTAAGACCTACTTACAGTTTTGCCTCTCGCTGAAATATAAGGCATCCCCCCGAAAATAAGACCTAGTGCATCTTTGGGAGCAAAAATTAATATAAGACACTGTCTTATTTTCGGGGAAACAGTGTACTATTTGCTTTGCGTCTCTTCTGGGATCAGAGAAACAGGAGATAATGGGTATGAAATGTTTGTAAACTCTTCAAACATCAGGTGGGTTTTAGAATATCTTTAGGAGTTCAGAGGAATGGGCCCCAAATGTTCTTTTCCAAACACAAGATAAAACTAAGACTTCGGATTCTGGGAGCATTGTAGACTAGTCTGTAAGGTCTTCCTGTGAACACATGACCAGATCCAGGATAAACAAGAACAACTATGTCTGCAGCATGAATGTCAGGGACTCGGGGACCTTCTGGAGGACTCTCCTGAGTGGGTTACTGCAAGCAAAGAAACACAAAAGCCAGGCATCCGTAAGTGCAAATACCAACACAAGTGCAGGTCATGAGACCAGCGTCAGGGCCAGGGCCAGGTGGCAGGGCTCTCCTGGGGGCTCCCAAATGAAGCCAGAAACCTCAAAGGGAAACTAGTGGCTCCACGTTGGTAGAGTTTCTCAAACCAAACAAACAAATGTCCACCTTTTTGGTGGGGGGAGAAAAGCAACACCAATTTTAATATTCAAGATGATTTTTAATCAAAATTTACCTAATATATCTCCAAACTCTTAAGACAGAAACCACCGAAATGAAAGTCATCCGAGGGATGGGATGGCAATGCAGATTAAGTTCCCCAAGGGTTTTACATATCAGAAAACATACCAAGTTAGAAACACACAAAGCATAATATAATATGATCTAGAACAATTGATGATCAAAACAGATTGAGCAGACCACACAGCAGCGACAACAAATGACAAACTAATAGGTGGCACTGAAACCAGACATCTGAAAAGGGAATTGGTGAACTTGTCAGTAGACCTAAGAAACTTATCCAGCCAAGAGACAAGGAGAGAAAAGATATAAAAGCGCAGTTAAGAGACATGGAAATTAGAATGAGAAAGTCTCTTACACATCGAATTGTCATGCCTGAAGGAGACACTGAAGAGAATGGAAGAGGCCCTCATCGATGAGCCAAAAACGATGAAAGATAGGAATCCACAGATTCATGAACTATAAGTTGAACAGACTCAATAAAAAGCAAACAGCTAGGCACATCTCCGTGAAGCTCCTGCATCCCAAGGACAATGACATCATAACAAGAGAAACAAGGTCATCTGAAAGAAATGATTAGTCTGATTTAAAGAATACAGACTTACATTTCTTCTCAGCCATAGTGAAGATGTTCTGCCTGCTGCTGCTATGAAGGTGAAATCAGAATGTGAGGAAGTCTTTATTTTTATCGTGGGCTATCCCATCTATGTGTTAAACTTCTTCTTAATTGTGAAAAAAAAAAATTCATGTAGTATGGGAGGGTTGTCTGAAAAAAAAAAAATCCAGCCATAAATGACTCTATTTTTTCTATTACATGGCTGGATACTTTTTGGACAGCCCTCATATCTTAATTTTTACCAAATGTGGTCTAATTGCTTCTTCATAGCAGTCCTTCTAAGTAGGCAAAAATGTGGGCATTGGATATTAACAGAACTCAATCAAAGCCGCAATTATCCAGTTTTAAGTCTTTTCTCATGACACATGCATGATGATTTGTGTATTCTCTCGTGTTTGTTGAGGTCTGTGACTTCTGTCCATTGTAAGACGTGTATGGTTGTAGCTATTGAGCTTCTCCCCAACCTAAAGTGATGTTAGCATCTATACTTGTCTGTGAAAATGGTTCTACAATGAGTTTAAAACAACCACAACCACAACAAAAAGCGACTTGCTTAATCCTGATTGTTGGTGATATATAGGCACTTACTGTTGGTCCCAAAGCTCTTTAAAGTGTGTGTACCGGGTTTAGTCTTAAAAAGCCATTTGGAATAGAAGGGTAGGGCAGGGAGTTATCTCTGTGGCGATAGAACAACTCTGTATCAGGATTGTAGTGGTGGTTATAGGAATCTGTACACGTGATAAAATGTCATAGCATTATGCATTATACATACATCCCGAAAAGGCACGTGGCAGTTGGTGAAATCGGAGTTGGGTGTATAGTCTAGTTAAGGAATAACACCAGTGTCAGGTTCCTGAGTTTGCTAGTGCTCTTCAGTTACGTTAGATGTTACATGGGATCTCTCTGCTGGTTTTTAACTCAATTCTATTTTGGGAACTATTCGTGTTTCTGTGATTATTTAAAATAAAAAGTCATTTTGGGGGGAAAAATCACTTGGAGCATAGCAGCCAGGAAAGTAGATCTTCTTGATATTTGTGATTGTCTTAGGACACGAATACAAATATTTAGAAGTATTTGGTGAATCCTGGAGAATAACGGTCACCTCATGGGGGTTAAAAAGTGAGCCGGAGAGTTCAATTCGGTGGCTTTATTGCTATTTATGTATGCTTGCAGCACAGAAGTCAAAAGGCTGCTGTCGTTACAGCCCTTGGGCGTCTAGCCAGCACTGTCTTTGTTCCTAAAACTAAGGATGCTTGTGCCATAACATGAACCGTTGTTTACCGTGGTCGATGGAAGGACAATGAAAAAAAAGAGTTTCAAGTTGTTCAAGCTTGTTGTGTAACTCAAAGTAGAAGAATGAAGCAGTGAGTTCTACTTCACATAGTAATGAAATGAAGGCTTTGAACTCTGCTTCGGCTTTCTCATGGTTAGATTCTTTATCTCTGTTTTCACATCTGTCTGTGAGCCTTTGCCAGGATTCTTCCTTAGCCATACATATTGCCTCCCAGCCTTTCAAAATCCATAGCCTTAAGAATTGCGTGCCATTTCTCTCCTCCCCAGCAAGGCCAGGCTTCCTCTTCCTCTCCCTCTCTTACCCCTCTCTTGTCCTCTCTTCTCTTCTTGTGTTAGTTGCTGAGTGTATAACAAGTCACCCAAACATGGTGGCTCCAGAACAACAATGCATTATTACCTCTGAGTCTTGTGAAATGAGTGGGTTCAACTTGGAGCTGCTCTCTCGGCATCTCATGCGATTGCAGGCAGACGGAGGCTGAAATTGAAGTCATTCAAATGTTCCATGGGGCAGGACATCTCAGATGGCATCTTCATGGCACGTCTGCTGCCTCAGCTGAGGCACTTGGGGACTTACGGTCTCTCTCTCTCTCTGTCTGTCTGTCTCTCTCTCTCTCATAGCAGTGGTCATTAGCTTGGACTTCCTCACAGCATGGGGGTTTCAGAGTAGTTGGACTTCTTACCTTGAAGCCATCTTTTCCCAGACATGCACTCCAAGGAACCTAAGTAGGAGAAAATTTAAAACTTATAAACTACTCTCCAAAGTCACTCAGCACTAGCAGAGCCACGCTGGAGGCAGACCACCCAAGGGAATGAATCCCGGGTGGTATGGTTCACTGGGGCAGGAGGTGTGCTTCTCTAAAGACTAGCTACTGCGTTTCTCATTTACTGAAAGGTCTGTCCCATTCTCTGCTCCGTATAACTGAAACATCTTCGGTTACCATCTTCTATCATGCTTCCCATCTATATATTTTTCTTTCTAATTTTTTTTATTAAGAACAATTGAGGGGAAAGCCGGGACGGCTCAGCGGGTTGAGCGCTCGCTTTGAGGCCATGAGGACCGAGGATCGAATCCCGGCTCCGGCCCAGGCAGGACCCACGTGCTGAACTGGGGAGTTCCCACAGTTCGGTTCTCTAACTGTCTCTGTCTGTCTCTCTCTATCTGTCAAAAAGTAAAATAGAAATAACTATGCACTGAAGACAAAAAGATAATTTCTCTCTATAAATGTGAAAAGATTAAAAAAAAAAAAAAAAAAAAAAAAAAAAAAAAAAAAAAAAAAAAAAAAAAAAAAAAAAAAAAAAAAAAAAAAAAGAACAATTGAAAGGCTTCTTTGAGTTCTGAAGCGTATTGTCAAACGAACCCTAACATATTTTCATTGGGGGATGTTAAAATGTAAGCACACTAAAGGCCCGAGAGAAAAGCTAGGTGAGTATTTTTTTAGAACCTCTCCTTGAGAAAACGGATTTGACTCACTTTTTCCCTACCGATGATAACATATCAAAAACGTAAAAGGCAGATCAGTTTTAGGGAAAATCGATACAGCGTCATGTGTGGGTGGCCTTGGGTGAACTCCCCAACAATATTGGTTTTCATGCTTAGCCACTGATTAGAAAACCTACTCCCTTCTTGGGACTGAACCATGGTTTACTTTCTGGTTGTACTTTTTTTTTTTTTCATTTATATTCAAGCTCTTACATAAGCGAATGTTTGTCCTTTCTTAACCTGACAAATTGGGGGGTGGGGGGGGGAGTGCTAACTTGCATCTAAAAGGTTTGTTGCATAATCACATGGCAGCTTCAGAAATTCTTTATGGAAAACCTCATACCTATAGACGGCTTAACTTCCCTTAGCTTCTGCAAATGCCATGGGGGTCTTAGGTTCTTGTGAAGAGTTATGGACTTTTTTTTTTTTTTAAGAAGCTAAATCTCCAAAGCTTTTCTCTGGTGATTAGGGAGAACAACACATGGGGGAGAAAGTGGGCAGTCAGAGGTGGCAAATACTTTGATATTTTTTCTACCCACAAGCCTTGGGGAAACATTTCCATGAAGGATTAATTTGCTCATAAGATTTTTCACTGTGGTTGGAAAAAAAAACACTAAGCAAAAATCTCACGAGAATAGCAGAGCAGAGGCGTTTCTGAACTCTGAGGAAAAGAGGCGAGAGTTGTCGGTGGGAAGCAGAGCGCTCCTTTTTCTCTTCTACAGTGATGAGGAGTTGAGCATCTGAGGTTGACAGCCACTTCTCTCACAGGGGACTTTATGTGGACATCTGAAAGCTGACTGTGAAACATGACCCGTGGTAGTTGTAGCATTCTCATAATTTGTCTTTATGTGGGGGAAATATTCATTAAAAAAGAAAAAAAGTTTAGACTCAATCCTTTCCCAATTAAAAAAAAAAGGGGGATGCTGGGAGAGCTCAGAAGGTTGAGTGCTTTCCTTGCAACTGTGAGATCTGGGGTTCAGTGCCTGGCCCTGGTCCGTGCAAACCCATCTGCTAAACTGCAGCGCAACTGGTAGCCACCAGGATGGCGGTGAAGGTTCTCGCCTCCCGTGCGGGAGCCCCCAGTTCAGCCCCCACCCTGCACAGCCCCTCGCCCACCTGCGTGGAAAGAAAGTATGTCAAAAAGCTAACGATGTGCAACTATGGAGACTGCTTGGGGCCTCCCCCTTCTCTCTCTCTCTTTCTCACCTCTCAAAACAATAGAATAAATCTTTTTTAAAAGTCTATTTAAATAAGAAAGTGACACGTTCACCATTGCGATTACGTCCACATCGCTGTTCTCATACTTGGGCTCTGAGCACAAATCCAGTGGAGGCTCCAGCAGCTCACAGGGCAGAGGGGCCTTCCCCTCATGCCCTTCAGCCCCCGGGTTCCACCAGCAACGTGGGGAGGGGGGCATGCAGTGAACTTTAGTTACAGCAAAGCTCTGCTCCGGGAAATGCACTGCCCACTGCCCTCCCCTCCTGCTTGCGGGGAGGTTGGCTCAGGGGGTCATGCCAGGGGTTGGCAGTGTGAGGTGAACCCACCTGAGGTGGGCAAAGCAGCAGGAAGGCAAGGGGAGTGGGAAGGGGGAAGGGGTGGGGGTAGCCGGCTCACTAAACACATTCTATTCACTGTTTCTTAAGCACAACTTCCCTGCGAAGTCATCCTATACCCTTTGTTGTTTTGTTTTGTTTTTGCAGATGAGCAAACCAAGAGTTTAAATAACTTGCTCTCGTGCAACTTAGTGAACACTGTGTGTTTAAAGAATTTAAGTGAACTAAAATCCAAGCATCGTATTTCCTCTTGGGTCAGACGAAGCACCTGGGAATCCTAGCCCGTCTGATGGCCTCGCCGGGGTCCCCTCCACGGCGCCTTGGGTCGCTGGGAACCCACTTATGAATTACTGGGGGAGACTTGCTTTGGAGGTGAGCCGTGGCACTTCAGTCAAGTAACAATAGTTGTCACTTCTCTTGTTTAATCCTATAGTGGAGTACGACAAGGAGTTCTCCCCTCGCCAGCAACACCACAAAGAGTTCAAGTTCAACTTGTCCCAGATTCCTGAGGGCGAGGCGGTGACGGCGGCAGAATTCCGAATCTACAAGGACTGTGTTGTGGGGAGTTTTAAAAACCAAACTTTTCTTATCAGCATTTATCAAGTCTTACAGGAGCATCAGCACAGGTATGAAGGCGCAAGGAACCCCAAAGGGTGGGGCTGGCCCCCATTTCTCACCTCGTCCTCACGGAACCCCATGTTTGTCTGTGGAAGGGGATTTGGATCTCGGGGGCCACACCAGAGCATGTTTTGCCAGCAGGAAGGTTTTGTTTTTTTCTATTAAGTTGAGATTTTGCAAATAGTTTTCTTTTCCTTGGCAACCCCATGGGTGGTATTTACTAAGCATTCTTTATGACCAGAATACACATGATTTAAAATGTTTCCCACAATTGTTTAGTCCCTACTTTGAATGATGGAGGCGGTGGCTAACACAAATTCACACATGACAAATATGTAAGGATGCTTATCAATGGCCCTAATTCAAGTGAATGAAGGTTATGCATAATATTTGTGCCTCTACTATACATATGTTGTGGATATTACTTATGATAAGTCTTTGAGGAAGTGAGTGTGTGTATATATGCATGTGTATAGAATATATTTTTTATTATTTGAATACAAGGGAACATTAGAGGTTTTTTTTTTCATGTCTGTAGTGTTCTTATTTCCTGAAATGAGGCCAGATCATTTCAGAAAAGAACTGCAGTGAGATACTTTCATGGGACTTCCTGGCACTAAAGGAAAACTTCCATGGAGTAGGCCGACCAGACGTCCCCTTTGAAACGGGACAGAAAACAATGGTACTGTCCTGTTTCGAATGGTACGTATGGTCAGGCTATCGATATCTTGAATGTAGCCCCGTGAAGCTAAGCTGACCACATGTGCCTTTATTTTTGGTCCCACTTAAAATGGGACATCTGGTCAACCTACCATAGAGTGATTTTTTTGGAAGAAAAGCTGAGGGATTACAGCAAATAGTTCAAACCTGTAGCAGACAGAAAACGAGTCAATGACCTTGAATTTGGCTTACATTTAGGGTCAGGTTAGTAGTTGGGGGAGAGTGGAGTGTCTGATGGGTGACAGAGTAGATTAGCATTGCTGCATAGGTCTCACCGTGCGTGAGGTGGAAACTCAGCATGTCATTTGATAGTCTGGCAATTCGAGAGTAGATAGAAAGATAAAAGTCAAAGGAAGAGAATGCGGGGTGACGGGAGGGCGAGTGAACCCCACATTTACAGACTCTCTGAGGGATTTGCCGGCTTTGGTTTTATGAACCAATTCCTGATTCTTGCTTTTGGTCTTGGAAGTCTGTTGACTTCCCAAGAATGTCCTTTGGTTTAGGAAAGGACTCTAGCTTATCCTGAAGTTGTGGATCTGCATGTGGGTCTCGGACAAATCCGCACACTAAAATAATAACGAATGTTAACCAGCCTCATAAAAGGTTCGTTTTTGTTTTGAGAGCATTACTGGCATTTGGCTCTTATGCATATTTAAATCTGTACTGAGGAAGATAAAGAAGGAAGTATACTTACCAGGCTTTGCAGACACATCATGGTGTTGAACCTACACCCTGATGTTTGTATGTGAAGTCTTCGCTGACATAGTTAAATAATAAGTCAGTTATAGTCATTGTGGTGTCTTTCTAACAGTCCAACATTTTGGGAAATTTTCTGATTTCACTCCTAAATGAAAGTACATTCAACGACTTACCTGTTAAGGGCTTCTTTTGAAAAATCAGTTATGTGTTGCTAAATTTTCATCTTTCAGTACTTAAGAGAGAAATTGGTGTTCAGGGAGAATTCGGAACTGCTTTGGCTGTTGATTTTTCAATCTGCTTAATTATTTGTCCCATTTTCTCTGCTGGCTGTAACCACGTGGTACCATTTTGTCTTAGAACTTTGTTCAGAATATGTAGTTTTCTCTGTCCTGCAGGGGGAAAAAGGAAAAACTTTATAGTGAAAACACTACATTGGGGGTTTGTGACTATAATTTTTTTTTTTTTTAGAAGCGAGAGCTAGCAGACCATGTGTAAGGTTTACATTGAACCTCAGCCAAAAATGAACAGCTGCCTCGTGCCTAAGGTGCTGTCATACTTCCTCCAGTCCAGCAGTGCGTGTGGAAAACAAACTCTCAAATGATCCCAACCTTTGATGAGTCTGTCAAACAGGACTGATTTCTCTGCCTTCCAGGATGGGAGTTATTTGACGATTAGGCGTGTTTCATTTCAATGCGTAGGAAAAGGGGAAGTTCTGGGAGATTCGGGAGAATTTTGTGCTTTGAAGAGCTGCAGGTTGGCCCAGAGGAGGTTTTCTTTCCTTATCGCTGGGCCAGGAGCCCAGGGCTCCTGCTGCCTGCTCATGTGCTTCCAGAGGCTTCCAGATCCCACCGCAGGACTCCCGGGGAAGCTCTGATCTCCCCATCTGTCCTGTCTTAGCATATCTTGGCTGAAAATGATTCTCCAAAGCTTGTGAAGAAACGTATCTGTCTAGTCTGTGTGTAAGTGACATTTGCAGGATTTGATGGATTAATTTGATCTAACAAATATTTGTGTTGCAAAAATAGTTGGCCTCCTTGAAAAAAAGGCATTTTTTGTTTGTTTGTTTTTTTAAATGCTGTTATATATGCAGCTAAGGCAGAAGTCGTTACGTGTTGGGGCTCCTGATATAAGGGTCAGGCAGAAAGCCAGACCCAGGGACAGTCTAAAAACGATTCTTGAGCGATATAGGCCATCATTGTGAACTCTACTGAAACCTACTCCTCTGACTGATAAGAATTCATTGGACCAGGTAAGTTAAAAAAAAAAGTGGCTACTTGAGTAGATGGTGCTTTGAACACGGAGACACATTTGATACTTTATGCAAAACTTGAGAACAAGCCCTGAGATAGAAATGACGTCTTGGAAAGGTCTGGAAGGGCCCCTAGAGCCACCGCCCGGCAGTGGGCATCGTAGAGGCAGAGAGCAGCAAGCCCTTGGCGTTTTATTTTTTAAATGGACTCTGTGATATTTACGTGTTAAGAGGAATTTGGTGTTAACATCTGGTGTTATAAATCGTTATGGTTTTATGATGACACTGGTACAAATTGGCATTTATATAGTGCGGAGAGTCTGAAAAAGACCTCATGTATTCCCTCATTAGGGCTTAACCGTGACCATCAGATAAGCAGGGAGGAGGCACGTCACCTATTAGAGAATGAAACGTGGCACATCTCTGTCCTGCATCGGGTGATCATATATGTATGTGTGGGTCTGTTGCTAGGATCTTTATTCTGTTCCATTGGTTAATTTTTCTCTTCTTCCACCAATACTGTCTTCTTAATTCTTTTCGTTTTAAAAGAAGGCTTGTTGTTTGGTAAGTTCTCCAATTTTATTCTTCAAGATTTCCTTGGCTATTTATGGACCTTTGCATGTCCGTATAAATTGTAAAGTAGGCATTTCAATTTCCACAAAACACTTTGCTGGCTTCTGATTGAAATTTTATTAAACCTAGAAATCAATTTGGAAAGAATACATTGACTCTTCATCAGTATTGAGTGTTCCAATCCAAGAATATTTATTTACTGGTAGGCATTCTTTGGTTTATCTCAAAAATATTTTGTAGGTTTTTGTGTCTTGAATATTTTTATTAGAATTATTCCAGGTATTGAACTTTTTGATGATTATAAATAGTATTAGCTTTTAAAACTTTCAGTGTCTAATTGTTTTTCTTCACATACAGAAATACAATTGATGTTTGTATATTGATCTTTAGGAAACTTTGCGATTTTACATATAAATTTGAATATTTTTTCTGTTCAGGAGTTTGGAAATTCTATAAATATAATCATCACACACACACACACACACATATACATATATATCAGTATTACTTATTACTTTTTAATTCTTGAATTTTTTTTTATCTTGTTTTGTTGTACAAGCTAAGCATTTAGTGCAATGTTGAGTTCCATTCGTATTTTGTCAGATTTCTAATCTCAGATTGGAAATCCCTGTCAGATTTCTAATCTAAAGGGGAAATATTTAATACTTTACCATTAAGGGTGATTGCTATAAACGTTCTTATTGATACTCTTTATTAGATTAAGGAAATTCTCCTCTATTCCTAGTTTGCCAAGAGCTTTTCTTTAAAATTAGAAATTGGTATGAAATTTTATCAAATTTTTTCCTGAAATTTGGGGGATGGTTATATGATTTTTCTCCTTTATAGTGTTAATATGATATATTACATTAAATGGTTGTAAAATATTAAAACCAATCTCCCATCTCTGGAGCAAGCCTAAGTTGTGATTTATTAGGTATTTATTATTCTCTTTATATAAGGCTAGAGTCAAATTTATGTCTGATAACTCTATTATCTCGATCACCTATCGATCTACTTAGATTATATGTTTTTTCCCTTGATTTTCCCTCATTCGGTTTTGTTTCCTGGAATATTTGATAATTTAAAAAATTAAATTTTGGACACTGTTTTTTGAAAAACTGTTCTAGATACTTTTATTATCTTCCAGCCTGGATTTCATTTTCTTCTAGACAGCAGACAAAATGCAGGCAGGTTACCTTGTTCTTTCTGTTCTGGTGGAAGCTGGGTTTCAGGATGTGTTAAGTAAGGGTCATCTGTTTCTGGTTTGCCCTTGCCCCTAGAGTTTAGCCCATGAGGGGTCTCAGCTGAAGGCCTAAGGATGTTTACCAGAGCTCACCTTCCTTGGTGGGCTCTGAACTCTAATTGTTAACTCCCCAGCATTGTGAGAGTGCCAGGAATTCTGCCCAGCTTTGCATCTTCCACACAGTTTCTTTCTGCTTGTTTTCTCAGCTTCTCACTCCATGCATACAAAGCTTAATATTTGGCAACATATCAGAGCTCAAGGCAGCCAGGACTGGGAGAGCCAAGGTCCTAGAGGAAGCGAACCCAAACTGCTATGAGATCACTTGTATGAGCTCACTTCTCTGCAGCCCCTTTCCTCGGGGACCTTAGTCCTTCAAGTCCTAGCTGCCTTAAACTCCAGTGATCCCCAGCCAGTGGCATTGCTGCAGGCTCTGGGTTGTTGCTCCTCTCTGCTTGGCATCTACGCCTCATGCAAGGAGTTAACAAACGCCTTGAGATAAAAAGGCAACAGCAAATACAGGGCTTACCACAATGCATTTTCCGTCTTTCTGGGATCTTGACTCATCAAGTGTTGCCTGTGTTGCTTGCTCTAAGATAACTTCAAACAGGTTTGTTTTTCTTTAACTTGTTCTTCGTGGGAGTGTTAGCTTGGTACATCATAGCCAGAAGCATGCATCACTGAGGTATCGTATTTTTATGTGGAAATCATGATAACGACTTCTCACAATGGTTGCTATTTGGGGCAATAACCCACTAGTGTAGTTCTGGAGGTGACACCTGAACCCAGTCGTTGATTCAATTCCAGGATCTAAGATGATAGTTTCCTTGGCAAAGCATTTTTTGAAACAGACTCTTTGCTCTATGAATTCTGTTGGCTTTTCAGGGCTCCCTATTGACGTGAAGTGACCTTTTATCATCCCTGAGATAAAAGTGAGAGAGCTGAGGCTGTTTTCTCTTTTGAAGAGAAGGGCAAATTCGAGAAAGCCAGAATAGGAGAGCACTATTGTAGTCTGGGAGAAGAAAATCAAAGGCTTTTTATCATCGGGAGCAGCCACACCTGTTTCTCTTTCTGTGTCTGGCTTTCACAGGTAGATCCTCAGGGACCCCTGAACTCTTACTGCTGACTCAATAATCTCTGGCACACTCGGCTGTGGGCCTCAGGCAAGCATTGAACTTGTCAGTGTTTGTTCCTTTGCCCCCATAAAGGGGATAAGAGAACTGACCCACAGCTCAGGTCATGTAACTCGTTCGTTTTTCCCTTTTTAAAAGTTAAGTGCATGTTCTTTATGTTTAGAATGATCAGGGAAAGCCGGGACGGCTCAGCGGGTTGAGTGCTCGCTTTGAGGCCCCGAGGACCGAGGATCGAATCCCGGCTCTGGCCCAGGCAGGACCCACATGCTGAACTGGGGAGTTCCCACAGTTCGGCTCTCTAGCTGTCTCTGTCTCTCTCTCTATCTGTCAAAAGTAAAATAAAAATAAATATGTACTGAAGATAAAATAATTACTCTCTATAAATATAAAAAGATATAAAAAAAAAAAAAAAAAAGAATGATCTGCCTGAAACTTACAAAGCAAGGGTCCAAGAAGCTGCCACACTCGTCCCTCAACCTGTGCTCTGTTCTTTGCAAAGGCACTGTGTAGAAAAGACTATTACAGAGAGCAGTCAAAGTCATCACCAAGAATTGCATACACTCAAAAGAAGGCTACACTGGGGGCAGTGGAGAAGTCAGGGTGTGGTGGACAGAGGAAACTGTATGCACTTGGTAAACATGAAAGAGAAAGCGAAGTAGGTTTTGATTTCTGGAAACTGGGACTTCTGTATTATTCCCTCCCAGAAACTAGTTGCTTTGGTGCATTCATCGCCTAACCAGGGTGCCCAGCTTTGTGGGAGGAAGGGTAGGGTGGTGGTTACAGATTATTTTGTGAAACTTTTTTTAATCACAAATTAATATTTTTGCTGTCTTATTTTCCCCATATTGGACAAGAACATGGAAATGTGGGACTGATGATGAGAACTAAAACATATAAGATTTGCAGATAACATGTCTAAAAGGTGCTGAACTCCTTGTTCAGTGCATACTTGATCACGGGGGCACGTTGGGTTAACCCCCCAGCGGATGGGAACATTTTGTTTATGTGGCCAGAGAGGACAGGTTAGGTAGCTATGAATTCGTATTAAGTAATCTTTTACCTTCCCCTCTCTCCCTGTCATGGACACGTAGGGACAAGCCTTCTAATGACACCGCTGCTTTGGACTTGGTCTTGCCTGTGATTCTAGTGAGTAGTCAAGGTTGAGGGTAAAGCCAGTCCATGGACAACCAAGCCTTTACTTGAGGAGCAGCCTGCATTTGCTTTGCACTGTGTAGGGAGAGGAGCAAGAAATCTTGAGAGCAGATAGCTTTGAACCTGAAGTCTAAAAAGCAGGTGAAGGGAACCCCACCCCTGTTTAAGAGAGGGAAGGAGCATGTGGTAGGTCAATGGCTCTCAAAGTGTGGTCCCAGACCAGTAGCATCATCATTGCCTGGGAACCTATCAGAAGTGCACATGCCCCTGCCCGCTCTGGGATGGGCCCAACCTTCCATGGGATTCCTGTGTGACCGGAACCGGAGAACCTCTCCTGTGATGGCTACCAGCGTACACAACACTCCAGCCAGATCACCTGGCTTCCAGTCCCAGCTCTGCGCATACTGGCTGGGTGGCTACGAGCCAGCTATTTAACCTCTCTATCCTCCATTCCCTTGTCTGCCAACCTGTGATGGTGTTCCTACCATTTACCCCTTATGGTGAGCAGTTAACATACCGAAGAGCACTTAGTACAGTCAGGTAGTAAATGACAGCAAAGTGATTCATGTTGGTTTGGTGAAGATAAGCTCTCCCTTACTAAGTTAAAGTGCCTGTGACAGTTGAACCTCCTCTTCGTACTGTGCTAGTCCTTAAAGTGAAATTTGGGTAATAGCATAAAAATCAATGAGGGCTCAGCTGATTATATAGTAATAGTAGCCGCTCATCCTTGTTACTCAGATCTGTGTGTGTGTATGTGTGCGTATCAGTTTACCCTGATTTGTAGCGCTCTTATTTCAAATCCTGTTTCTTTTCTATCTTTTTAGTGGTAAAAGTTTAAACATAATCCTTCATACATGACACGTTACATAAGGAAAAAGGACAAATCCTTGTTTCACTGTCTACTTTTGTAAAATGATTGGATTTTGACTTTCATTCTGTTTGAAAATTGAATTTTCCTTATGGCATGTAGTTGGTTCATCAGTGTATGAATGTTGTTTTGTATTTTAGTTTACATTAAGTCACGGCATGCAAAGAGCAAAGGAATGTGTTATGAAGAAAAACAGTGTTTGTGGTAAAGCGGTTACTAGTAAGCGTAGTTGGGCTTTGTCCAGGGCAGTGTGACTTTTAAATATATTTTTATTTTTTATTTATTTTTATTTTTTGACAGAGAGAGAGAGAGAGAGAGATACAGAGACAGAGACAGAGACAGAGAGAGAACTGAACTGGGGGAGCTCCCAGTTCAGCATATGGATCTGCACGGGCCGGGGCTGGGATTCGATCCTTGGTCCCCGGCGCTGCAAAGTGAGCGCTTAACCCACTGAGCCATCCCGGCTTCCCCCAGTGTGACTTTTATGGGTACCATTTGCCAGGAAAGGTCAAAACCAGGAACTCAGATGCCTCCTGGCCTCCTCCCAGGGCAAAGGAGAGAAAGACCCACTGTGTTTCCCATGGTGCTGTCTGCTTCTCCGCCTGATGGAGTGTCACCGACCAGGGTAGGGGCCCTGGAGTCCAAGTGATGGGATGACCCACATACGGGTAACCTTGCCCACAAACACCAATTCTACAAATCTTGTGAGTGCCTTGCTGATCAGCCAACTCTAATCCCAGGGTGAATTGTTGAAATTTGCTAGACATTTCTTGGTAGGCTTATTAATTGTTAAATACTTCATTTGCCTAGGATGAAGCAATATGAGGGTATGCATGCCCTCAAGTTGGGATAATATTGAGAATAACACTATCTTATCCTTAAAGATAGGACACATATTCATTGTGAAGCATGGGTCTACGAGTTGGCTGAGACAAAACAGGCAATAAATTCATTCAGCATTTCCTCCCTCTCTTGCTTAGAATTTTCTTTCATGATATACTCACTTGACCGTAGTCATCTCAATAGGAGGGTTCAAATAATCCAGTCATGGCGGCCCTTTCGGCCAGACCCTCGGATTCTTTCCCTGGTGGCAAGACACATGTTAGATGGGCACATTACCCCACCCTGCTGCAGTGAGAATGAGAAGAGAACCCTTTGTTTGCCACACAGTCAACTCAGGTGCATCTTGTTTGTGGCTATGCGTTTACCGAGTCGGTAAACTAAGGAGGCCGTGTGTCATTGCAGCAAAGTCAACAGATGTGGGTCAGAACCGTGCAAGTGACTTAGCATAACTTGTGTGTCTTAAATCACTGAGTTCTGGGGAGCACAGAGCGTGAACCAGCAAGGTTCCTAACGCTCCTCCCACTGGCTGCATGAGTGTGTGTTCGTGGTAGTCCTAGGAGGAGAAATCGGGGAGACGGGCCAGCCCCCCTCCTGCATGTGCCTTTCATCCCTTCCTCCCCAATCCCGAGAGGAGAACCTGCTCCTGATTTCTGATCCGGGGCCAGGCCTGAGGAGCTGCATGGGTCTCGTGTAGCCAGCTGCTGCTGGCGTTTCTATACAGTAGCTTTGACCCCTTACCTTACTCTGAGCCCTGGGCCTGGACTTTTCTTGACTTTGCTTTTTAGAAACGGGGTGGCTAAGAGCCTGGGCTCTGATGTTAAGTTCTGGTCACCCCACTCAATACCAGTGACCTTAATACACGGAGCCCCTCTAGGCTCCGTGACATCAACTGTAGAAGAGACACAGTCATAGGGCTGCCTCTGCAGGCTTCTTCCCGTGGAATGACGGGGAGGCCCGCGGGGCACGCCACGTATGAAAGCACACAGTCCACCTGTGTTGTTCCTCTCTCCGTGTAGTCTGGCTGTTCCAAGTCTGTACTCTACCTCACCTCCCTCCCAAGGGACCTGAGCATCCTAGACATAAACATCTCAGTTTGAGACCGCCTCGCTGACATCTTTCTAGGTTCTGTGGTGAGACCATGTTCGTGTAGCCCACGGGTCGCATAAGCAGCAAGGAGTGGAAATGTCCTTATGGTAGAGTCAGGGAAGTGTGGCAGAGAGACAACAGGAATTCTTGGGGGCCCAGCCTGACTTACAAGGAGAGTCAAGATAGAAACACGGGCTGCTCGTGTCCACTAGTCCCCACTAACCCTGGAGATTTTGTTTCTTCGCATCTTGAATCCTTCTTACCAACAGTCTTCTACCTCGACCCAAGGTCAGCTCCTGATTCACGTTCCTCTTTGACTCATGCCTTTCTCTCATCGTTCTTGCTCCTGTTTTTGTATGCTGGCCTCTGTCCCCCCCGCCCCCCACATTCTCTTGTAATAGATGGCCATTTTCTTTGATTATAAACTCATCTTTTTAAAAATGAAAGCTCATTCTAGCTCTTTCTACCAGCTGTGCCCCACTCATATCTGGGAGCATATTTTTTCTGCATCCTTGTTGTAAGACCTTAAAAATCCTGCGTTATCATGGTAGCTCTATAAAGAGTGACAAGGGAACCTGGACGCTAGCTCCACACACTGTTCTCTTTGCCTCAGGGACAGCCTTATGCCCGAAGTTCTCCCTACGTCTCCGTCCTAGAGGTTGCTGCTCTGGCATGAGTGTGTCTTGTGCTTCCTTCAGGATCAGGGCTATTTCACCCACAGTGCTGGGCATCGTGTCTGTGTTGTTTCTGAATAAGTGTCTTCTCCAACCTTCCAGAGCAAAATTTGTGTCTGCTTGCATCATAACTTCAAAGCATTGGACATGCTGTCCCCTCTTGCTGTTTTCCACGAACACCCCTGTCTTCCTTCTCACAGTTACTTCAGTAACGGGGTGGGGAGGTTGGGGGGTAATTTGTCCACAGGGGGTGTGACACACACGTGTGGGAGAGGGCTTTAAAGATGGCAGGCCCGAATGTGCCCCCTGCAGGCTTGGTTCAGCAGCTGAGTAAACTCTTTCTAGCTGTACCTACTGCTTTAAGCTTGGAAAAGATGACAATAGAATTTCCTTCTAACTCTAAGCTGTGTCAACAGGAAAAATTGTTTCCCCTCTGAGAACTCTCAAATTCTTAACTCAGATGTGTCACTGGCTCCACAAATATTTGATAGAATAGAGAAGAATTGTGTTCATTGGTCACAGGTCGTCTTTCCTCATAACCTCAAAAGGCAGCCTATTGTTATGAAAAACTCTGAAGCCACCTACTTTCCTTTTACTCACTTGTTCTTTCACTTACTCGCTTTTGATCTTGACCTTTGACTGTGACCTCACTTTGGAGTCTCAATTTCCCCAGCTGTAAAATAGAGATAAAGATATTCTACGGAGTTTTCAGGATTGTTATGAAGGACCGAGGAAAGAAAAATACATGAAAGTGTTTTATAACAGATTTAAACATACTTTATTAGTATCGAGACGTTCATCTCAAATGTAATATTCAACTGTAGTCATTTTTCTATTCTGTAAGAAGTTTCAGCAAAATATTTCCAGCACCAGGGGATTTAATTCTTTCTAGGACCCAAACCTCCCCTTTTCCCATCATGGTCATGCCAGGCCATTTCATGCCAGTGAACTTGAGATGTCAACTCGGGTTTACAGCACACGAAGGTGACCACCCCCAAACCGCTCTACCATGACGCGTGGGTGATCGTGGAGAAACCCTCACTCCATCTTCCCACAGCCCCCAGGGTTATGTGCATGAAGAAAACCTGTAAACAATATAAAAATGTTCCCCATGGAGCCAAAGGGAAGGAATGGCCTCAACGAGTGTGTCAAAGAGCCCCAGCCCTGGCTCACGGCTCACCACGGTGAACTCTAAAAACCACTCACCATCCATCCACGGGGACACGGTCCAGACGAGAAAGGACTTTGCCCTCACCATGGACCATGCAGATGCCTTAATGGAAAGAAAAGAGCTGGTGATTACTCAGAAACGTCACGTGGCTTCTGATGTCTCCTGATTTCACAGGAGCTACCATGTGAAGATGGGCAGGTCCTAATGTAAAAAACCATGAGCAAGGCACAACTTTGTAAATGCTCAGATTAATCCTGATTTTAATATATGTTCAGTCCTTTTCCTCATTGCCCTCACACTTTCTCTCTTTTTAGAAATCATTAGCCACAAAGTAAGCCACAATATGATGTCTGTCTGCCTATTTCTTTCTATCATCTGTTGCTATCTCTATAATCTAATGATCTATCTATCATCTGTCTATCTAGCCAGCTTTGCTGTCTCTCTATAATCTATTATCTATCTATTCTGTTATCTATCTATCCATCATCTATTGCTGTCTCTAATCTGTCTGTCTGTCTACTTACCTATCTAGCCAGCTATTGCTGTATCTCTATTATCTCTGTTATCTCTGTTATCTATCTATCTATCTATCTATCTCTCTATCATCTGTCAACTACCTACCTATCATTTACACTAATTCCAAAAAAGCTTTTGTATAAGCCTATCGAGCCTTTTGGGGAACTGGAGGGACCCTCCTATGTTTGGGAGAAAGTCGATTTCTCTGAGTGCCCCAGCTCATACTCATTTCTCTCCAGATTGGGTCATGCATGTGTCCCATATGGAATCACAGCAGCCAGAAGGGTGGCAGGTCACTGTCCACAGCCCTTGATGGTGGGCCTGATCCGACTCAGGCACCTTGAACTGTGAGGCAAGGCAGGGCAGAGCGAGAGTGACCTGAGGGAGCACGTGCTATTCACGGCGCCATCTTTTCTTTCTTTCAGAGACTCGGATCTGTTCTTGTTGGACACCCGTGTGGTGTGGGCCTCAGAAGAAGGCTGGCTGGAATTTGACATCACGGCCACTAGCAATTTGTGGGTCGTGACCCCACAGCACAACATGGGGCTTCAGCTGAGTGTGGTGACACGGGATGGTAAGTGTGCTGACGTGTGGTCCACAGTCGTCATTCCTGCCCAACAGCGTGGGAGACTGTGGGTTCCGGGCGAGGCCTCAGCTCCAGGCTGACTGCCTGTACTGTCCCCTCATAGCTGCTCCTGGAAGGCAGAACCTTTCCCTGGAGGGGCTAGGGGACACGTAGGTGGCCAGGGTTCCCAGAGTGACCGTGGGAGGACAGCGTGCAGAGGCACGAGCAGGTGGGGTGTTGAGATAAAGATGGGAGCGGAGTCTAAATTCTGACTGCTGAGGAGTTTGCAGGGGAGCACTCCCAGCACTCTTCCCCCCGCCACATCGGAGCTTAGCACCTCGATGTCCCCTCACGGACCCCGTCTGCCTGTGGCGTTGCCTCACGGGTTGGGACACATATGATCGGAAAGAAAGAATGAACATGGAAGCAAAAGGCTCGCAGAAATGGCAGAGCCTGAGAGTTCCCAGCATGCCCGTGTGGTCCCCAGCCCCTGGGAAGGAGTGTTTTTACCAGAGTGCGCTTGGCACTGTCCCCTGACGCCCACCTTTATGAGGAGCCCCCCGCGAGGCCAGGTGGGGTCAGCGATGGAGCTGCAGGGATGAGTGTCCGTGGACTGAAGGGCCTTGTGCTTTGGTTTGCATTCAAGGCCTCAGCGTTCACCCGCGAGCGGCAGGCCTGGTGGGCAGGGACGGAGCCTACGACAAGCAGCCTTTCATGGTGGCCTTCTTCAAAGTGAGCGAGGTCCACGTGCGCACGACGCGGTCAGCCAGCGGCCGGCGCCGGCAGCAGAGCCGCAACCGCTCGCCGCAGTCCCAGGACGTGGCCCGGGTCTCCAGCGCGGCAGGTGGGTCCGCACGGGCGGGGCCCGTCCTGCTGGGGAGCCCTGTGGGCTCTCGGGCCTCGGCGATGACAATGGAGGGAATGAGGCGGGTGGCTTCAGAGAGTGCCCAGGCGAAGGCCCAGGCCCGCAGCCACCTCGTGGTCACCGATGATCCACGGGGGTGCCTGGCGTGCCCAGAGGGCAGCAATGTATTGGGGTGACACTGATTGGTAACAATGAATAGTTTCCGGATGTACAAGTCCACATCTGGTACGATTTCTCCAGCCCTTTGTTCATGCACTTGAAGATTCTCTTCTCGTGCTGCGCCGGGGAGGTGGTGATGTTGAGACGTCACACATGTGTATCACGGATGTGTAGTTGTCAGCGCTCTTGGCGGAAAGTGATGGCGAGGCAGCTCCAACAACCCTGGGGGACAGGTTTGATTGGTTCGTCCCCTTGGAAGTTCAGGGATTCTAGCTTTGGGCGAGGCTGCCTTGTGGGCTCAGATGGCATTTGGAATCTCTTTCTTTTTTGGTGGCCTTGGCTGGTGGCCTTCCCGGAAGACTGTCTCTGCATGGCAGGAAGGAAAGGTAACCCGTAGTGCCCGGATTTGGTCACTCTCAGCATTCTTGGCTTTGGAAAGAGAGTCTCTTTCATGGCAGCTGCAGTCGAAAGCCAGGCTGGAACCACGTGCTCACGCCGGGAGCTCGGGAGTGGGTCCGCCCCTTCCTGCCCTGAACAGGTGTGTTCAAAGGACAACAGGGAGGACACAGGCCCCACTGCTGGATTGTCGATTCAGTGACTCTTCAGCAACGACCCCTCCTATGCTTTTTAGGAAGTGCCTTGGGGTCCACTCGTGGAGATGTGGAGGAGGGCGGGAGGGGTGTACCAGCTCACGTAGCTGGTCAAGTACTGAACTCAAACCCAGGTGCTGCTGCTTCTAGGCCAGTGCTGGCACGTTCTGGGTTTTCTTTGGCTGTTTTACCTTGTGGAAGTCTCGCTAAAAAAAAAAATTGCAGTGTAGGTCGCGTGTATCCGAGAGATACCTTCGTGACTAGTATGGGCTGAAATGGGAACAATTTAATAATTTCTAGATCGTAACAGAAAATGAACTCTAAAAATCATGATTTTATTACATTTGCAGTGTTTTTAATCCCCCCCCCACACACACACACACACACATTTCAGCCCATACTAGTAATGAACGTATCTCCGGATACACACATGACCTATGTTGTGATTGTTTTGACTGAGACCTCCACAGGGTTAAATAGCCCGTGAATCTAGCATGAAGTTCAAGATTTGCTGTGGGGTTTTCAGCCAGAAAACATGCTTGTCTGCGGCTACTGCTCCGTGACTTTGGACAACCCTCATCTACTTCAGCTGCAGTTCGCGCATCGATCTGTTCAGTGGGGATGGTGAATACTTGGTAGATTTGTTGGGAATAAACGAGAAGCATTTGATCAGGCTCAGAACAGTGCTCAAAAATTAGTTGCAACCTTTTGTTAGAACCAGGTTGTCCAAGTGTCTGTTGGGATCTTTGGAAAGCATGCAAGTTACTTCTGGAATCAGCATTGATTCTTCCAGGGGCCTGTTTAAAAATGCCATCTTTGGTGGCCAGAAAGAGTTCACGCAAGTTCCTAAATAAAGTCTCCAATATTTCTTTGGGAAGAAGGGTCTGGAGTTCATAAGGTTCTGACTGAATGAGCCGCTTCCCTTGACAGTCACTTTGATGCGGCACTTGTGATATGACCTTTGGCTGCTTGTCCCTGGTGTTTCTGGGAAGCATTTCACAGCGTGGGTGTTCCGGGGTTTAGCACCAGAAGCAGTCAGGGCTGAGGGTTTAAGGAAAGGAAGAAATGCTCGCTTTCCTTTGTGCGTTTTGGAGGAAGCCTGCTTCAGAGTCCTCCCCAGGGCACGCCATGTGAGGGTGCCAGCCAATGGCAGGTTTCAGTTCATTAATGAACTGTGGTCACTTTGGGGCGGGGACCTCCGACGTGGAGGCAGCTCTTGAAATGCTGATTGCTTTTAAAATGAAAATTTCACTTGATTTATTCAGCAGCCCCTCCCCGCTTCAACATGCACACGGATTTTTTTTTTTTTTCCTAAATTGAGAAAACATGTTGTCTCTGATTTTGGGTTTAGTAGTATCCCTCAATTATTCATTTCTAAGTTCCTTTCAACTTCATTTTTTTCAATTCGATGAATAAATTAAGAAATGAATATTAAAGTTGATCTTCTTCATCATAAGAGGTAAGTATATGTGCTTTCTCTTGGTCTTCCCCCCACCCTCCAACCCGGAGCTTGGCTATTTTCAGCAGTACGAGGCTGAACGGGTTCATTACACGAGACTGTGGCCTCGCTTGTATGAAGCCCAGACCCCCCAAGAAGGCATTAGTAGGAAGGCTCCTCCGTGCCGCTCACTGTCTTCAAAGACCCTCTCAAGCCGGTCAGAGAAATTGCTGACATTCGTCCCACCAAGTGCAGCCACGGTTATTCACTTGGCTCGTTCTTCCTTCCTTACCCTTGCCGTTAATGGGAGTGGTTGTGCGGAAGAAGAGACTTTTCTGGGAGGGGAGATTTCCAGAAAGATGCCCTGCTACTCCATGAAACAGGCCGTCCAGTTTGCGCTTTCTTTCCAGGCCGCCGAGGGGCCACGCGTGGCTGGGCATTTGTGAACTGGGGAGATGCCACAGAGACAAAACGCAGTGGCCCCTGGTGTGACTCCAGGCCGGCCGGTCCCCCTTGTCCAGCTCCCAGAAGGTTGGGGGAAGAAATCCTGGGCCTCTGCTGCCCTCCTCCTTGCACAACACATGCTCCCAAGGCAGGAACCTTTCTCCACGAAACCACCACCACCCACTAGAGACCGTCGGCCTCTGGCGGGTGTAGTGAGCACACGTCGTCACCTCGCTGGTCGTCATCGGGGTGAAACATGGCAGGGACGCTGTTTTGGGAACCGAGCTGCTGACGCCTGACACGGCAGGCCCAGTCCCCAGCGAGGGACAGGAGCAGAGTCCCGTCCGCACGCTCTCACAGTGGTCCTTGGCCTTCAGGCTGAGCGTTCCAGATGCCCGCCTCCCGCAGTGGGCTGGCCCCGGTGTGTCCCGGGAAGCTGTCCGCTTGTTGCCGGCCACCCCGAGGGGTGGCGGCTGGCGGTGGGGCTGGGGAGACCTCGGGGCACTATGGTGTATGGTTTTACACGTGCTTCTCTCGCCTTGGTGCCCCATGCTGTGTAGCACGTTGGAGAGTCTAGTGAACCTGGCGATTCGCCTCCAGCCTCCGTTTCTACCCCCTGCCCTGGCCCCGTTTCAGCCCTCACGTGCGAGTCTCTGTCTGCGTGCTGCCATTTTACCCTCTTCGATGGTATCTTCCTCTTGGGATTCATCCCTTTGTCTTTTGGGGGCGCTGTTGACACCACTGGGCCAACCCATCACAAGGGCTGGGGACAAATGACCTTGAGCCGTGGTTCCTTGTGGCGAGTCTAAGGCCGATCTGGCTGGTTTTCCAGGGTCTCCCCAAGACGTCTTTGCAGAGAGGGCAGCGAATGCGATTTCCAGTCAGCTGGCCAGTCCCCGGGTTTCTGCCCAGTCAGCCAGCTGGCTGCTGGCACCGCGACATAGAATGAACGGTTCTTTCTTTTGGCTGATGATACGTTGGAAGCATCTTCCGCCACTTTGAACAATTCACGGAGAATTGGATTAGAGGACCGCTGGGCCTCTTTCATCCTTTAGGTTTATGTTCTGGCCCTCCCAACCCCCCGCCCCCAGCTCTGACAACCGTCTATAAGCCAGCGACTTCTCAAGACCCTGTCTTGTCCTTTGAATGAGGTCTTCAGATGTGACCTGTGAGCACTTCCTACAGCCAGTTCTCTTTCCATCTCACCCCAACCCACCCAAATATGCACCTTTAAGAATCCTGGGGGAGGGGCTGGGGGGCTCCGGTCCGTTAGATTTACTGTTGACCTTGTTGCTAGTTCCTGTCTTCTAGCCCTTCCATTCTCAGTTGAGAACATTCAGGATCCTTCCAGATAAGAAAGGTATCTCGAACTTATCACTTACAATACACCAGTTTGGATACTTGGACTATGAAATCTTCTGCTATAGACGCCAGCGACTGCAGTCTGCAGACCAGAGGGTCTTATTCTCACAGATCCATGTGTATTTGGCCGCTCAGTTCCTGGGAGGTGTCTCGACTAGTTCAGCATTTGCTCTCATGCATTGGTGGGCCAGAGCTGAGCAGACTGACCCACCATGGACACCCCCCATAGCCATCCCCCATGGACCTCCCCCATGGACCCCCAAAGCTGGGGAAGTATGGGTGGTGTCTAGTTCTTCAAAGGAGTTGGAAATTTTAATTCATCATTTTGATCTTAAATTCAAATTTTATGGCCTGTAGCTCGGCTTCCAGATGTGTCAGTCAAGAAGCAGAGGCTTGTTCAGGGCTTCCTATGTGGGGCAAAAATCTTAATTCTCCACAGCCGCGGAGGACGGGGATAGCATTTGCGATTCTCAGGTCAGAGTCGTTTCCAGCGCCCTATTTATACTACTTGGCTCCCATTCGCCACTAAGTGCCTTTTGATAAAAGGAGTGAAACGGGCTGGAAAGTGAGCTTCTGCCCCATGTCTGGGTTCACCTGTGTGAATGTGCTAATGGCAGCAGTGCGAAAGAGCACTGATATTAATAATAAGGCACAAGCAGGTGCTTGCAAGATGCCTGAGTAATTCATCTCCTGCCCACCTCGTGCTGGCGACAAGTCCTTGGAGCACAGGAGGTCTTAAAGCTCGGTCTTTAAGGGGAGCCGTTGTCTGTTTTCAAGATACTTAGAGCCCCACATTCTTTTATAATCAAGACAAAGCCAGAGCAAGAGGCCAAAGTCCCACCCAGATTACATAGGGGATGATGAAATCCTGAAGTGAAGGAAGAATGCCAGCCTGTCTGTTGCCTCTCCTGCTAACGATCCAGGTCGTAAATCAAATCTAGACTCTGAAAGTGAAGCTGTTGTCCCCACCCCCAGTGCTTTAAGAGGTTAGTGACTCCAGAACTCAAGGTCCCGGCACGGCCCCCCTCACGTCCCGATATGTCACTTCTTCCAGCGCGTCTCAGTGGCTGCGTTGGTTTCGTGGGGGCCGTGGGAGCCCTTGCTGTGGCTCAGACAGGCTGGTAAATATGGGAAGAGCTGGCCGGGCCACGGGAGACAGAGGTGCCGTGAACAGCTGCTCCTGAGCCTCCCCCTGGTCATTCTAGGAGAGAGGGCAATAAGAGGGGGCAGTTGCTCACTCTAAGAAACAGGTGTTCTCTGAAGACATCACCTGAGCTCAGAAAAGCCAGGACAGACAGCGTGGGACACGCCAGTCTGTCCCCAGCTCCTGCCACACCGGCGTGTTCCTGGATGACTGCTTGACACGGGCCTACAGCTGGCATGGCTTTGGGGGGCAGCCGGCCAGGGCCCAGGCGCCCCTCGGCAGAAGTCCCACCCCCAGAGGGGCCACTCAGCCGCTTCCCTCCCTCCTTCACCCTCAGCTGCTTTGGAGGGCGCCCGACTGGGGTCTCTTCTGCCTTTTGCTCTCCCTGTGTTGTCCTTGCTGATTCTCTCTCCTCCTCTAGGGGCTTGCAAAGGGAAGTGGGCGGGCTGGAGACAGATGTGTGTGAATGGGGTGATGCTGTCCCCCAAGTGTGAGTCAAAACCCAGGGCTGCTGGCCTCAGGCTGGCTCTGCCTGCCTCTGGCCTGTCGCGCTGGTTGGTGGGCTGGTTCTCTGCATGTCATCAGCTCTGTGGCTTCTTTTCTCTGCCCTGCCCTTGCCCATTTGGACAAAGCCATGAGGCCTATTTGTATCCCACTGTAGTGGTCAGTGCCTGTGACATTCTAATTGGAAACGTCCCCTATAGCTGGGTATGGACTCCTACATTGATGGCACAGTTTTTGATGTATACATATTTTTTTATGTTATATGTCTTTGTTAAGAAGTTTGCTATGAATCTACTTTGTGTTCCTTCATAGGTAACGTTCTTTTCACCGAAGGGTTGTTTTTAGGAATTTCTCTGTGTTTGATATACTAGTTTCACCAGATGGGGCTACATGGGAATTTATTTATTCTGCTCAGGACTCATTGTGCCTTTCAGATATAAAGATGTTTGTCTTTCTTCAGTTCCAGAAAATGTGCAGACATTTATGTCTCCAACTGTTCTCCCCCCATTAGTCTCTTCGTGGATTCGTGTTAGAAATAGCATTGGACTTGCCATTCTGTCTTCCATCTACCTTTACAGACATTTGACTCCAGGCTGTATTTTGGGAAGTCTTTTCAAATATATTGTTCAGTTCTTTAATTCTCTCTCCACTTATATCTAATCTGATATTTAATCCATCCTTTTTTGTTATTTTCAATGATTATGGTTTTTATAAAGTTTTATTTGGTCTGTTTCAAATTCACCTGGTTCCTTTTTATGTACTTTTCCCATAACGTTCTTGCTCTAGGCTGTCTACTCCTTATTTTCTCTCTTCCATTACTTTAGATATTCTTTTTTTTGTAACCTCACTCAGACACTGGTCTTGCCTGCAGGCCCTGGGGCCCCAGATCTTCTCTGTCTTGCACTCCAGCTGTCCTCTCAGGACTCTATTTCTTTGTGTTTTGTCAAGGGCTTGTTCTCAGCAGGAGGTTTTTATGTGCTTTTGTCAGTGTTGGTGGGCGCTTGTTTTGACTCAGAGAGTCCAGTGGGCTTGGCCTCACTTCTCCTGAGGACTTGAAGTTACAGCAGGGGTGGTTCTGTAAGGTGAGGAAGGAATGTGGGAGAATGGAGAAATTGGGAATTGGAACCCCCTCAAAAAGGCAGCCTGTCTCTCATCACAGGATAGGTCACTGGGTAGAGTTGGGACCGTTTGCCTCTTTCCTGTACAAAACCCTGACGTCCGCATGTTCAGTGTTGCTCCAAGTCCAGATCCAGGAATCCGAGGACCAGAAAAGCCAACTCAAAGAGGCTGTAAGCCAAATCTGTGTGACCTGTGGCCCCGCATGGCTTTGAATGAGGCCCACCACAAATTCGTAAACTATCGGAAAACATTTTATTTTTGCAACCTTTATTTATTTATTTTAGCTCATCAGCTATTGTTAAGTATATTTTATGTGTGGCCAAGATAATTCTTCTTCCAACATGGCCCAGGGAAGCCAAAAGGTTGGACACCCTGACTTAAAGCTGTCAGGTAACTTACTGCCTCACGTGATTGAAAAGAACAGAGGCAGCATGCAAATGGGTCGGCTCTCGAATCCATCAAAGTCTACCTGAGATTCAGAAGCTTGCCCCTGTGTCTTCTCCTTCCCCTTCCCCTCTCCCCTCTCCTGGAAGCTCAAACTCCACCACCAAACCAACGCTTTCAAATCCCAGCCCTGACACTCCCTGGGGCTTGAATGCCTTCAAAGTTTCCGTCAACACCTCTGGTATCAAGTCCCAATGATTTTGGCTGGCATTCTAAGCCATTTCTCCATCTTGATCTCAACTGGCTCCTCTTGACAGATCCTTAAATTCTCCCCAAAGAACTGCTCTCTTCACCTTGACCGCACCCTGAACCCCGGTGAGATTTCCCGAGGGCCCTCATCCATAGCGTGCATGTTCTGTTTTGCATTTGAGTTAGTGGTTCACACCACCCCGTGGGTTCCCAAAGTTCCAGGATGGTGGAAACCTTATCTACTCTTTTCCTGTTTCCCATGATGCTTAGCAGAGGACATGTCACACAAGAGCCCCTCCAAATGGCTTATGTGAATCAGGACACTGCCCTTCCTTCTGCCAGCGATGAGGTGAAGCAAGGTTAGGGACAGTGGGAGAGAATGGCTCCTGCTTCAGTGTCGCCTGGCCTCCGGGTCAGGCCCTGCTCCGTTACACACCCTTCAGGACGCTTCCCTGGCCAGGCAGCGATCTTCAAAGCCCGGGAGCAGCCTCAAGACCAGCCCTGGTTGAAATGCAGCGAATCCTGCCCCGTAGAGTTGTCTCTTACTGTGACTATGACGGCTTCCACGTCAGGAGCCTGGGGTGCTTAGGGCATCCCCACCCGCCACCCCAGGGGCCTTGCAGACAAGGAACAGACTTCTGTTGCTTAAACGAGGCCAATTGTGTCATTCATTGCCTATCGTCTGCCACAGTGCCCAGCACTCACCTCGGAGTGGACAAGATGGGGTGTGTGAAACACTCCCACGATTAGCAACCTGGCAGAGCTGTTTGGTGACAAATCTGTGTGTAGCAGGTGCAATCCCGAGCCTAGTACAGTACGTGGCCTGTGGCCCACTGTCCATGGAAGTTTTTAAGTGACTGAATGAATGAGTTAACGGGTGCATCTTTTGATCTCCTCTGACAGATTACAACAGCAGTGAACTGAAAACGGCCTGCAGGAAACACGAACTTTATGTGAGCTTCCAAGACCTCGGGTGGCAGGTAAGTTCTCGGCACGAAGTTCCTTTCTCAGCAGAGTCATTTATTTTTTTTTTTAATTTTTATGAGTTTACGTGAGCCAAACTGACGATATATGCCGGGGAGCAAGATCTCAAATGTTCAGGAGTGTAATCGTTTTGTAGCTTCTTCTCAGTCTCTTCTTGTCTTAATGGCAGCAACAGCCAATATCAGAAGCCCCGAGATGGGTCCTCCCGGGAGGGCACTCAGGAACCCGCCTAAATGGCCAGGCTCTTAGCGGGGAGGGGAGGAAGGCCAGCTTTCTGGTGCACACAACCCCTGCTGGCACCTTTCCAGGGGGCCCAGGGTTCCCCACCCTCTGTGCACCTCAAAATCAGTAGCCAGCTTCCCCATACTCTTCCCTCATTCTTTCAAAGTCCACAAGGCCTGTATTTATATTTGGACATTGAAACGAACGTTGTTTTGAGGAAGTGCTGGAAAATGGATCAACAGTTAATGGCGATCCATTGGCTAACCCAACTGGAAGAGCTCAAATATTTTGCCCCACACCTGAGAGCCACCGCTAGTTTATAAGAAAAACAGTGAATTATAGGTGACAAGTGATAGAAGAGTTTCCATATACCGATGGCATAATGATGATGGGGAGTACCTGGGGCTCCTGGAAAGGCTCTGGTGGGTCCAAGGACATAAGCCAGCCATGTGTGTGCTTCCAGATAGCAGGGGGGCACCTGAACGCCACGTGGGCTGTGGAAGGAGCGAGGGCTCCCCAGGCAGACTGACCAGGGTCACACCCTAGCCCTGCCACCTGAACATGACCTCACTGGGTCTCCTTACCTGTCCACGGGACCTATCCTTCTCACAGGATCTCTGAGAACACAGATGATGTAAGGAGTGTCTGTTAATCACCTTGTTGCTGCTTCCTTTTGCCTTCAATTAAGGACTGGATCATCGCACCCAAGGGCTACGCTGCCAATTACTGTGACGGCGAGTGCTCCTTCCCACTCAACGCCCACATGAACGCAACGAACCACGCGATCGTCCAGACACTGGTGAGCTCGCGGAGACCACCGTCCCTGGACGGGTGGGAGGAAGCTAAGGCCAGGTCTAGTTCCTAACGGAAGCTTTTCCTGCTCCTGTTTGAAACAGGTCCACCTTATGAATCCCGAGTACGTCCCCAAACCGTGCTGTGCGCCAACTAAACTCAACGCTATCTCGGTTCTTTACTTTGATGACAACTCCAATGTCATCTTGAAAAAATACAGAAACATGGTTGTAAGAGCTTGTGGCTGCCACTAACTCGAAACTAGTTGCTGGGGACACCAAAGACTGCCTTGGATTCCTAGATGACAGCTGCCTTAACACCCACCCAGAAGCCCGGTGAGAGCCAGGGGACAACTCTGACCCTGTCTCATGCCTTACTGCCTCAGGAGACTGTTCAAGGACCTCATTACAGACTTGCCCACACAGTAAATAACGTGAGTAGTTGTTGGGTCTGTAGGAAGCTATTTGAGTGGCTACAGTATGAAGTCCAGTAACTGTAGAAACATAAGTTTGAAGGGTTTCTCCCCTCTGTTCCTCAGAAAAGCCCAAGTACTTTTAGCTTCAGATCAAGCATTTGTGGTGTTAGTGAGTAAATAGGGAAAATAATCTTTAAAGCATTTTCTTGGCTAAAGTACCAGCTGGTTTAGTAATGTTTCTCAAAGGTAGATTTTACAGATAACAGAAAGTGGGGGGAAATGCCTCTATTATTCATAGATTTTGTTCCCAGGAAGGTCAGTTTCATATGGGATCAATAGCCCCGGCTGTAACCAGGGCTTCGGGGAAGTGCCTTCTGTCTCAGTAAGTGCTGTTATGCATCTGTGCTGCCGTATTGTTGGTGTGAAAATAGAATTATTTCAGTTAAACCAGCCATGTGATCGCCACACCTTGGGTCCTCCGCCGTTGGCCGTTACCTTTGCTAGCACCCAAAGTAGACTCTGAGGCGAGGCTGCAAGGGGTGAGAAGTGTTTCAACAGCCATCGTTGTAACCATAACACGTCTTTTGGTGAGAAGTGTTTCAACAGCCATCGTTGTAACCGTAACGCGTTTTTGGAATGGCTCTCAGAAAAGCACGTGAACTTGAGGAGTGCTGGCTGTACTCTCATCTGTGTCAGTGACACGGTTCTCTCCCGTTTACTGCACAGCGAGTCACGCTGCAGGGTGAACCCCAGCAAAGGAAACCACCGGAGGAAGCGGCTGGGGCGGCCACGCTGCTTGTGAGCTGAAATCAGTTTTCTCTTGTAGAAAGTGAGATGGACTAATCTTAGATTATTTTTTAAAATGTCTTTTTCACAATCATGTAGTAGGAAACCAATTTCATACTAAACTGATTAAATAATACATTTATGATCTATAACTGTTTGTACTTACAGTTTTTGTAAATATAAACTATAATTTATTGTCTATTTTATATCTGTTTTTGCTGTAACATTTAAGACCAGACTTTTTTTAAAAAAAGAGTTTATTTAGAAAGTATAGTGTAAACAAATTGTACCACTTTGATTTTCTTTTGATACAAGACTCATGATGCAAAGCTGAGGCTCATGAGGCCTGTGCTTCTCCAGAAAGTTGGCATTTTTAGGAGAACGTCTGTGAACCTACCTGATGAATAAAGAATTCCTTTAAGGCAGAGGCTGGTCGCGAGCCTGCTCTGTTGTCATCTGCGGTGGATGGAAGACGGGGTCCTGTGGTGGGTGAGGCTCTTACCCATGTGGTGCAGAGGGATGGACCCAGGGGGTGGGTATGACAAAGAGAACGCAGGCCCGTCTTAAGGGAGCCGTGTCCTGCGGTCGTTTCTTTCCAAGGATGGCAGAAGTGTTTAATGATCAGGATGGCACGGATTAGGACGCCGGTGTCAGCTCGGCCTACTTTGTTCTCTGGTGTCCATTCCTCCTGCGGGGGAGGGTCAGGCCCCACGGGGGCAGACGCTGCAGCCAGGCTCTAGGACAGGCCCCTCAGAGCAGAACCGACGCCGCTTCCGGTTGAGCCCCAGTACCTATTGGGGAGGCTCGGTGAGCCCTCCAGCCCTGGGTGCAGACACAACCGGCATCTTCCTGTGAGTTAACTGCCAGCACACGTCTTGTGCAAGTTTTCACGCACACATTTTTCCGTGGGGGGTCTCGAATCTTAAACATGGATTTTAGGTTTTGAATCTTCACATTGACCCTGACTTCACATTAACAGAGCTAATGAAATCTTTCGTTGACGAGAAACAAACAGAAGTTTCTCCCGAGCAGTACCTGACTTGACAAATGTTAACAGACACACGGGACTGTGGCATCAGTGCTACATACTCAAGCACGTGTCCCAAGTCCCACTGCGGCCAGCCCCTCCCGAGGACAGAAGCATGAACAGACACAGGAGGGCCAGGAGAGGCCCCGAAGGCATCTTCCAGAGGCAGGGCTTTGGGTTTTGAATCTATCTGCTCTACGCCACAGACCAACCACATGAGCAATAAGTCAGCTGCGACCTGCAGGTTGGAGACGACGCTCTGGCTGATGTTTCCACCAAACTCACTCAGGAGCCCAAAACGGTCCAGCAATTTGATTTTTAACTCTATTTTAGTCTCAAAAGAAGCCATTTGGATTTCATCACAAGCAGGTTAGAGAGGATGATAGATTGCTACTGAAAATAGTGTGCGACGGGTCATGTTCGCTTAGAGAAACTTCATAGAGAATCTGCAGAGTGTGCTGGCTTAAGACCCACACAAAGAAGATGCCACAAGGCTGGTACCTCGGCTTTCTGAATGATCACCCGTGAGACTCGGTAACAGCCACGTGGCTAGGTCCTCCACGTGGGGACACGGGACAGGCAGGTGCGGCGACTTCCAGCCCCACTGTCACAGTTCGTCTTTCGCCTGACGCAGAACGAAGTGGTGCAAGGATCCAAGGTCACGGCCGCCACTGTGCTCGCTGACTTGTTTCCCTCCGCGGAAAAGCAGCAACGTGGGGTAGCCTCGGACCTTCAGAGAAAAACGTCACGATTAGACAACCCGGGGTCCGAATCACATGCATATTGTTCCTCAAATAAAACCAGGAAAACTCCTACGGTTCTGGCCAAGAAAGTCTGTAAATTTTTGAAATGTTGGAGCTACTTATTCACTTTTCAGTGCAAGACTACATTCAAGAGTAGTGTCCAAGGGACGCCTTTACCGGAAGTGGAGCCTTTCATGAGCACGTGACCCCTAGGTGTGCAGCCAGACCCTCACGGGCCGAGACTCTGCATTTCTGACAAGCCCCCCAGGCCGCACGGAGATACGTTAGTCAGCTGCAACTCCCCTTTTCTCGCTTTTGAAAATTTTAAGGCACACACACACAGATGCTAAGTAAAAAGATGTGTGTGCCCCATCTATTCTCCATCTGATGAGGTAATAAACTTCAGAGGTCTCGTTATTTAAGACAAGAACGCAGAAGGAAAATATAAGTTACACATCGCATAGGCTATGCGACGGTGCTAACAGCGCCGAAAGGGAGCAGGAGTTCAGTAAACAGTGTCAGCACAAGGCGGGGCTGGCTGCTCCGGCCGTCCCACCTCGGAGCGCTGGCTTCTGCCTGAAACACAGGCCCCTTCAGTGTCCATGGTGAGGGCCCCTGCCAGCCGGCTGCTCCGCCCCATTCCCCAGCTCGGACTCGCACACCCGGCTGGTCAGGCCCCAAGCCCCCCTGAGAGGCCCGAGCTCACAGAGGGAGAACGCCTTCCCTTTGAGAGAACAGCTCTTTTGCTTTTCAAAATGGAAAAGGAACACAGCTCAGAGGGCACGAAAGTGCTCTGTGGAGGGGCTGAGGACCCCCAGGGTTTTGACTCCCAGGTACCCACCGAGTACTTGCTGCAGATATTTCGTTCAGCAGTGCAGTCCACCTCGGCGATCTTGACCTCTGCCAAGCCAGGGAATTCCTTTCGAGAGAGTTCTTCCCACGTAGGAGCCAGGTTCTTGCAGTGACCACACCTAGAGAAGAACAGTGGCAGCTCTGTTGAAGTCTTGGGTCAAGCTCCCGCTACATTTTGCTGCCCAAGCCCCGCTTTTCTGCAAGAGGCAATCCTCCCCCTGGGGGCATCAACTTCCTGCTTCTCCGCCTCCCACACCCTCCAAAAAGGACGTCAGAGTCCAGGGGCCGCCCCTCTGATAGGTGTGGGTTCGGAAATAGTTCCCCTGACACGGTACCCTGAGCTACCTGGTTTATCGATGCACCATGAACAAAAGGAGATCAGAAACAACAGACTCCGAACATTAAAAACTCACTGCAATGCCAAGATGTTTCAGATTCTGCTGCTGCCCCCACATTTCAAACCACCTCTGAGCTCCCCAGAAGCGTCAGTGAAACTGAGGCCGTGGCCTCCCCGCTGCCTGGCACTGTGTCCCCTCTCCTGACCCTCCCCCACTCCACGAACTGCTCCCCTTCAGTGAAAGGGGACCGTTTGTCTTCACATTTGATCTGAAGAGCTTTAGGTTTTGTAAAAAATGGAAAGTAACTGTTTTAAAAAGCACAAAGGCTATAAATAATGCCTTCAAGAACGGAAACAGCACAGCTCACGTCTCTGCTCTTACGGCCTCTCACAAATGTCTGCGATGAAACACGTCAGAGGGCAAAGGCGGTTGGGGGGAACACCCTCGCCGTTCACAGCTACAGAAGCTAACGCTGTTCTCTGCACTCTGCTTTCACTTGTGAAGACCAAGGTTCTTCGATTTTATGACTGAGGAAATAGGCTCCAAGGAGCTAAAGCTCCCCAGTTATAGCTGCTCCTGGGAAGTCGCGGGACCCCCGTCTCCCCGGCCGCCTTGGTCCCGCACCACGTGGAGTCCAGCTCTGCTCTGGTCCCTGAAGACCATGTGGCAGGAAAGTGCAGGGCGAAGGCTCTACCAGAGCGCTGAGCGAGGCTGGGCTTCTCGCACATCGAAGAGACCGAGGAGCAAAGCTCCATCATGACGCTCACAGTCCACTCAGCCAGAAAAGAATTCCATTCAGGAACGTACACAGACCGCAAAGCGTAAGTTTAGTGTGGCCACCATAATTCTCCTCCATTGTTTTCTCCAAGGCAGACTCAAGTTTAAAATAAATTAAGCTCATGCCCCATAAATGTGTATTAATCCCAGACTTGAACATATCTAAATACAGAACATAACGTTTCCGGACTTTCTAAATCACCACCTGCACGTCAGCATAACGCCTGCCCCTGAGCCTGCAGAGCTAACGAGCTGAGAAAGTCCACAGGACTCAGGTGCGTGCTAGGACCACGCAGTTTGCAATTAGAGAGCCACTCACCATGGAGCATAAAACTTGATGAAAGTGATTCCTTCCGCAATGGTGTCATCAAAGTTGCTTTCCGTGAGTGCCAACACCGTGCCCTTCGGGGGAGGGAAAAGCCACGTTCAGATACATCCCTTAGGGCAAAGTGGGGTCATGCTTTGGGCCTGCAGCGTTGTCAGTCCATGTTTTACAATGCTGTGAGGCATGCTCCCAGGCCACACAGACTACCCACACAACTTGCATTTCACAAGCCACACAGAAGGGCAGAGACCCACCACAAGTCCTGAGCCCAGCAGGTGCGGTGGGGACGTGGGGACAGAGCCCAGGGCAGGCCCAGGTACAGCTGCCATCCTTCGGGGCTCTGCAGTGGGGACTGGCCGGCTCTGGGCGGTCAGCTCCCTGGCTCGGAGCCTCCCACAGCCGCTGCGGGCCCGGCCCGGCCCTCCTGCAAACTCTACCTGCAGCTCCCTGCACTGACTCTACCCCTTACCACACGGGCTCCTGAACACAGTTATCACCTGTGACCCAGCCGCACAGGGAACAAGATGGATGTTCCCAATACTGGGCTTCGTTCCACACTTCAATTCAAAGTCAATGTCAACACTGTTCACCTAAGTTCCGGCTTGAGGATTTACGGGAGAGATGCCACATTTGCAAAGGGGGCCTATCTGGATGGTTGTCTACAGAATTATGGCTGTTTCTCCAAAAATGCATCTGCGATTCTCTCAGAGCAGGAGTCTGGATGATTTATCATGTGGTTGAATGTACTGCGTGAGTCTGGCATGTCAGTGATGGGAGGGGACGTGGGCCAAGGGGCCACTGTAGAACACTACCATCTTTATTGTCCAGAAATACGATGCCACACTCACTGAACGGCCTGCTTAAATGTGGAAAGTTTCATTATAAATAGAAGCCACGCTGTGTTTGATGAAAACAACCACAGTATATAATTACACTCAATTTGGGATGACCTTTATAACCACCATGACACACACACTCCTCGAACATAGGTGGTCATGACAACTGCAAAATCACTCATTTACTTCTTAAACCAAAACTTCAGCTTTTCACTAACACCCAGGCGGTCCCTGCCCCATGCAAGTCCAGCTCCGGGACGGGCCGTGGGGCCAGGAGGATGGGGCGCCCCACGGGTTTCCCCAATTCTAAACAACTGGGGTGCAGGGAGTGAGGGCCCCTGCAAGTCGTGATCTCCCGCATGAATGCTGAGGCCTGGAGTGTCCAGGGAGGCGTTCGGCCACCGCGGGCTCTCTGCCCTCACCCCGAGGACCAAGGTCACCCCGCCCCCTTGCCTCAGGGTTCCTGTGTTCCAGGTGAGAACCTCACACACTATGAAGCATGGCGTGTGAACTGAAGGAGCGACGTGCATACCCCACTTAGGAAATACGCTGGCAGACAGGCCTTACGGTTCTTAGCTACGAAAGCCCAGCACTGCTTTCCTAGGAAAACTTTACTTGGGCTTCCCCGTCATCATCTCATTTTCACCCCCAACTCCAGCGCTGTCTTCTGCCCAGGGCTGCAGACACATAAACCGACTTACCACGCGTGCTGCAGACACCCCGCGTTAGCTCCCGACGGCTGGGTTCAGCTGTGCGCTGGACATCACCCACTACATGCCCATCACATGACAGCCAGCGTCCTGAGAACCCGGCTCATCGCCTTCCTCCTCCCGGGCTCAGATGTGCCAAATCCGAGCGTCCCCTCGGTCCCCACCGAGTCCGAACTGGGCTCATCCTCTCTACCCTGACTGTCACAGCCTTCGGTTAGGGGTCTCATCACCGGTTACAACCCGACACACGTTTTCCACCTGGTTCGTACACACTGCTGCCAGTCATCTTTCTAAGCTTCCGACCTGCTTGAAACCGGCGTCTGGCTGGTCCTCCTGCAGCACCCAGCTCCTGCCGGCCCCCTCCTCACCCCATTCCCTCCAGCCCACCACTGCCCCCCACCAGGCAAGCCCGCCCCCCGGTCCCTGCAGCAAATACTGACGCGTCCTCCAGCCTGTGACACTTGTTGCCTCTTACCCCTGCCCAGCTGCATGTACACATTCTCCTCGGCCTCCCCTGCCAGCCCCACCCTCTGCAGATTCCCGGGGGATTAGGGCCGTGCCTGACACACAACAAGACGAAACGACTCTCAAATCTCACACTCCCTGAATGAAGACGGCACCCGTAACTCTGCGCCTGGTCCAAGCAAGTCCCATGCCCTCTGCGTCCCAACGTGCACATCCTTCCTGCTGTGGGCCTCACGGGGCTCTAACCCCAGGTGACAGTAAAATGACTGTCACACATGGTGGACGTGAACACAAATGGGGGCCCGACAGGCCAGCTTCCATAGCACACACCTCGAGCACAGTGCTGGCCGAATCGGGGGAGAAGTTCCCACAGCCCACGACACCACATGCTCCTAGGACCTGGCGCACGTCCACGCCAGGGAAGCGGACACGTACGCCTTACACGCACGCAGTCGCTGACGGACATGTGTGTTGAGAAGTCAGCCACCTGAATTGCTCCGTACGGAGCTCAAACTGCCTCTGCCCCACGCACTGGACGACGCCCTCCAGGGCGGGGCTGTGTGCGTGGCACCCACCTTGTTGGCCGCCGCGGGCTGGGCTGTCCCCGGGGCGTCGTGCTCCGTGCTCTGCAGCTGCGACTCCACATACTGCCTCAGCGAGTCCAGGTCCCGCTTGCCCTTGTACTGGTCAAGCTGTCCAGACAGCCACACAGAAAGCGCCGAGTTAGTGCGCTCAGCGCTCTGGACCCCTGGCCCACCTGAGACCCCCCACTCCCCACGGGGTCACGGCACAGCCGTGTGAGCCGTGTAGGGTCTGCATGCCCAGGCTACGTGGGAAGGAGGCAGACTGCAAACCGAATGCTGTGGCTTCCATGAGGGACTGTCACTCTCAGCTCCCTTGGGTGGAGCTACCCGTCCTGTCACGGCAGCCAAGGGGCTGGCCGGGGCCAGGAGGGATGAGGGAGACCCTTCCCATGAGCAGGCGCTAACCTCCCTCCAAACGCTGTGATCAGAGCAGACTTGGGTTGTTCTAGTGACCACCTGGGCCAAGTGAAAGGTTTCAAAATACTCTAATGACGGAGCTATTCTCAACTACCCAAATCTCCACAATGAAGAGACACCGTTGTCCCGTTAGGTGACGTCCTTTAAATCCGGGCCCAAGTGATCTAGGCTGGCACTTCGCTTTCCCCGTGAAGCCCCTGGACCGCTCGGCCCCCTGTGGGTGAGGGGGGCATTCTGTCTCCGAGGCCCAGACGTACCTTTTTCCCATCTCGGAACCAGAGGAGAGTGGGGTAGCCGCGAACCTGGTTTCCCGAGCAGAGTTCATAGTGCTGTGTGCAGTCAACCTACAAGGAGACATCCCATTCCCGGGTTCTCCGTGCGCCTTCTTCATAAACACGGAGCACTAGGCACTCGGTGGCTTTTTTTAAACAAAAGACAGCGTCTACAGCCCCTGGTCTGTCTCCTCTCTGCCAGGAGCTGCAGTTTCGGCAGAAGCCTGCCCTGCAAACACACCTGAGCTGAGGGAGCAGGCTGGCGAGACGGACTTTAGAGTCACGATTTACACTGGCTCGCTGAAAACGCCTGTCTTTAGGAAGTGACATTTTCCGCTGAGCAGGTTAAGAGGTGGAGAAGGGGAGCCCAGCCCGACCCCTGGAGAATTCACAGGCCCGGCTGCGGGCGACAGATGCCCACACCAGTCACGACACCAGCTCCTGGAGTTTTAAAACGAAGGAGGGAGGAGGAGCCAGTTTTAAATACCAGTACTTGGTATATGACAAAGGTAAAAGTGAAAAGGTGTCCAATTAAGATTACAGTATATCCTTAATTCTATAAACTTGATTTACCAACTATCACAGCTCTCCAGATTTAGTTCACTTAAATCTTTGTAGGATCCTGTTCGTTCCACATTTTAATGAAGCATTTTATCCTATGTCACTTCTTTCTCCTTGATTTTCCTACTGGCATTAAAATCAGCGATGTGGGACTAAGTTGTGATTCACTGTGTCAACAAAAGCGGACAAAATGTTTGCTAACAGAGGAGACTGAAGTCAGAGAGCTTGAGTGTGAAACGGAAGCACAGGACGTCTCAAACTACAATCGGGGTTGGGGGGTGTGTGTTTAGGATCCAGTCTTAACTCAGCCAATAGGAGGGCTGTCAGGGAAAAACCCAGCCATTGCCAATGTAATGGGAACGGCTACGTGGCTGGATACTTTCCGGATGGCCCTGGTGTGTCTCCATAGATGACGGGCACAGCCGTGTCTGTCTGCTCAGGCCCGATTCTACTGGAAGACTCTATTGACATACATGGAAAATAACCTCCCAGCAAAGTTCAAAAAATAACTTAAAGTAAGGATGCAAGGAATAGGGAAGATAGAAAGACAAGAAGATTATTTTATAATTGTTTCCATGAGACGTTCAATAAATATAAAAGTCACAGTAACCATAACACGTACATTCTAGAACACAGTACTGAGTGCTTAGCAGATAACAGTAAAAAGCCCATTTAACCACCAGCGATGACAATTTACTAGCCATCTGCTCCATGCCAAGCACTGTGCTAAGCATTTGACTCTCACCCTCGTGCCACCTCAGTGAGATCTGGTCTCAGTCTCTCAAAGGGGGAAACTGAGGTCTGGAGAGGTTGCCCCAGGCTGGTCGGCCAGGTCTGTCTGCCTCGTGAATGTGTGCTTTGCACTGTCTCTGAACACTGGGCAGATCAGCCAACTAACTATGGTTCCTGGACACAGCGCATTGCTTCCGTATCCAAACCAGCCCCCTGGCAAAGTAGAAAACGAGGTATCTATCACAGAAAATCTAGGCAGGGACGTGTGGTGGGTTCTAGATGATGGATGAGATGAAAAGTGTCTCATGATCCAGAAACTGCTCTGGATGCTTCTAGAAAACCCAGTTACAAAGAAGCTGTTAGGACATCACTCCTGGCTGTTCTGCGTGCAGTGGGAAAAGTTGGGAAGCATTCCAGGAAGCAGGGCGAGCTGGGGAGGGCTGTCTGCACGCCCGTGTGAGCACACAGCCCAGGGCCCTTAGCTCCTGGGTGAGATGAACGTGGCTGGTCTCCAAGCCCGTCTGGGGGACATTCTCTGCGGCTCTGCCTCCTATCTCTGTATAAAGTGCTCTGGGGCTGCCGAGGCAGAACTGGCCAACGCTTCAAAATACACAGAGGAGCCAAAGTCGTAACTTATCTCTCGGCTATGGAAAAGCCAGCACACTGGAAACCAGGCTGCCATCTGGGAAGGTGACATGAATTATCAAGTGGCACACTAAATGGAAACAATAAATCAAGTTTGCGACTCTGTGCGCAGAATGAATAATGGGCTGCGTGGCTAATTAATCCAGCCAAAGGCGGTCCACTTCCAGTCTCATAAGGGCTCTCACTTACCTTGCCAATCTTGACAGCTTCGGAATGCTCAAGGCCCAGGGCCAGCTGCTCCCAGGTCGGAGCCAGCGCTTTGCAGTGACCGCACCATGGAGCGAAGAACTTGATAAAGTGGTCGCCTTCGGGGAAGGGGGAGAGGGAGGGTGAGTGACATGACACCTGACCAGGGACTGTCCCCTCGCAATGCTGTTTTCAGCCTGACCCCTTTAACTGACCACAGTGACACTCCATCAAAATCCTCTACGTCCATGAGTTCACAACAATCCTCAAAACGAAACTGTGTTTCGTTAACCTGCCATCTTCGGAGGACAACAGAGAACCAACTCATTATTTGGAAAACTGGCAATAAAGGGAAAGAATCAGGCATTTATCCTGCTTTCCTATATGAGCTGCACTGCACAACCACGTGACAGACGAGGGCAGTGACGATTCCTGAGAAAAGTGCCTGAATTGGAAGCACTGGGCATCCTGAAGGTTCATACATCCAGGCAGGGACCGTTGTGGCTGCTGGCGTCACTTAGACTTCAACGGCAGTGAAGTCTTGCCCCCCCCAAATAAAGACTGATAATGCCTCTCAATCCAAGTACCAGTTCACAGGGAACAGAAAAACCAGGGGCACGTGAAACCACAGCACGGGGTTACAATCAGTGCATTCTATAGGACAAACCACCTACGTGGTCAGCAAACAGAACGGACGGGAGAAGAGATGTCGTGGGTACACTTAGAACAGATTTACGGGAGCTACGTTAGAAAGAGACCCAGATAACCAGCGTTTAGGAACACACACGGGTGATGAGGCTACAAAGGTGTCAGGACAGCACTTGCCGGGGGACGGGGGTGCTGCGACTGGGAGGCGCCCCGTTTTTCCCTTGAACTGTACGATGGCTCCTGCTTTATGACAATTCACCAAGCCCGCATTTGATTTCTGTATCTGTTAGTTTATTTCACAATAAATAGAAGGTGTAAAAAAACTGATTAATCCCTTGGCTAGGAGCAAAAAAACCCAAACCTTCAAACATCATGATTTGGACAGTGAAGATTTTTATTCTAGGCTTTTCTACCTTGTGCAGCCTGGGACCTACAAGGCCGTGGCCAAGGAGAGAAGTGACCAAAGGCGCTGAAAGGGCCTGGGGCTCAGAGCAGGAAGTCGCAGACGCTCACCGCCGTGTCCCATCCCGTGGCAATGACGCAGTTAAAGGAGGTGTCAAAACCCCTGCTTCAGGAAGCGGGCAGCTGGTCTGCAGGGCTGAGCCCGTCTGCAGACACGCTGGTGCTGGCGTTGGGTGGTGAGGGGACGGGATGCCCGACAGCCCATCAGGGCGCCTAAGGGAACATGCCCCCCCGGGAGCCCAAGCCAGGACAGACCACAGGGAATCGCCTGCAGGGGTGAAGCTCTGGAGCCCCCGGGTCAGGGCAGCAGTGGAACACACCAAACCACCACCTTGAACGAGAACGCAAAACGGGGGAAGGCACCACGATGATTTCAGATCTTAAGGGGGCCTGGGTTCAACGCGCAGCAGGAATGAAGGCACAAGGCCGGACACGATGGTGAGCCCCTTCCCCACCACATGGCCCACCAGGCTCACGGGGGATTTCTCTCCACGGCAGCAGCAGCGGATGCGGGTCAGCGAGGAAGCCTCCCGCTCTTCGCTGCCGAGCCCCGTGACACGCATGAAGAAGGGGACGCACACGAGTAACATTAGACGTCGTGCGTTAGTCATGTGGACATTCAGGACACCATTTTCAAAGGACGAGATGTGGTCGAAAAATATGAAACACATGCTCTGGTTCACATGTTATGACAGTCCCACTCAATTCTAGTTTGAGAAGCTTTCGTTTACGCCTCAGGTCAACTGCATCTGATTCACATGAATATACGTAACCCTTTCTCGTCCAAGGACGTGCTGGGGAGCTAGTATACAAATTCGTGCCCATATGTGATCCGTGAGCTCCAAATTCCCCACGGCTTTAACGTCGCATTAACCCGGCCTGTCGGAGGACAGAGAAAGGAGCACTCACTTCCGAGAGAAGGGGCAGTCAACAACGATGTCAGTGGGTATTAAGAGAGGAACCCCAAGGGCCTGTGAGCCCTCCGGTGGTGAGAGCACCAGCCCTGCCAATGAAGGAGGGCTTGCTGGGTGTGTCCCGCTGAGGCTGCCCAGAGCTGCCGGCCTTACCTTGCGCGACGTGCAGCTCAAAGTTGCCCGCCGAGAGCTCGTACAGGCCCTGCCTGAGCTCCGGGGCTCGGGGCGGCTCTGCCTCCGGCTCTGGGGTCTAACGAGAAGAAACAAAAGAGCAGTCACTGGGCTTGTCCGTGAAGACACAGCGGCACTGTCCAGCAGGTGACCTGTGTCTGTCTAGAACGTTCTCCAGATGTCCTTCCCCACCTGGCTACCTCGCACTGTGTGGGGGGACAGGGCAGGAACGGACTGTTGGGTCTTCTGGATGCTTCAGGACAAAGCCCCTCACCAGCCTCCCCTCAGCACACGCTTTAGGGCTGACACCTGAGGAAAGTAGGTGACAGCTGTCCCCACCTCACCTGTCCCTGGCTGCCCCCAAACCCAACCACACACAGCAGACCAACGAACGGACAGGTTTGCCCCAAACCAGCACTCAACCCCGTTGTTTGAAATGTGATCTGAGACTTCCCACAGAATACACAATGGATTTCCTAATGGGCCGGCTCGGGAGGAAGGAATGGGGCCTAGAGACACGAAGGCAGCACAGTGCACACGGCTGAGAGTGAGGAGCCAGTGGAGGACAGGAGGGCCTGGCCACCCTTTATTCCCACAAACGGTAACAAACAAACAAAATGCCACACACAGTGACCGAAGGTGAAATTCTGAAAGACTGAGAACAGAAGAGTGGTGGTGAGAAGGTCAATTCCGATGAGTGAAAGCAACGAAGAGAAACCCACGGAGCACACAGGAGCTGCTTGTAAGAAAAGATACATGTAACTAGCTCACAGGACTGAGTGTAGGACAGAAGCACACAATGAAGAGGCACCATGCGGCTGAGCAGACCCCAACGTGCACAGCTACACAGTTACCAGAGCACTTACTACACAATTCTAAATGTCTCCATGTCTGAGGCCAGTACAGCTGGGCCGAAGAAAAGGTCACTGAAAATATTACCACTTTGCTATAGACACATGGGTGTTATTCAATGGTTACCTGGCAGCTCATATTTCTATTAAAAAGAATATCCCAGTTAAGTGACTGAAAGCTTTAAAAGAGCCAACAGCTCCAAGCTGCACAGTTGCAATCATAAAGCACCATGAACTTGTCCTTTTGGTTGCAGGCTTGTCAAAACTTTCCAAGTATAAAGACCTGCACAAACGGATGCCCAGGAGAATACTGGCTAAGCGCATAGTCAGGGAGTTCCCATACGGTCAGATGGAACACCATGTGTCATAGACGTTCAAAGGGCTTTCAGTAGAATGTTCATTCACGGCATCTCGGGGACCCTGTCACTTCTGGGCTCTGGCAGAGACCAGCGTGGTCCCCACCACCATGGGAACCCCACAGCATATCACAGAAATGCGCACACTCTAGACTCTTAAGAAAGCAATCGGCCAACACCAATCAAGATCCATAAAAGTGATCTTTTTTCTTGCCTTGCAATTTTATATCTGGAAGTATATTTTAAAAATGTCACTCGAAAGTAGTAAAAATGTCCTGTGGAAAGAAACACATTTCTTAAAGCATTTCTGATGACAGAAAAATTATAAATAACTAAATATTTACTGATGGAAAATAGTTGATTTATGGCAAATCCACATGATGCTATAAAATAAAATATAATCAACGTAAAGACAATATAACTGAAGATCATTAAGGAAACACACTATGTTTATATAACTGTTTAGAAAAAAATACAGAAGCAAACGTGGAAATACAAAGCTTGGGGTAGAATGAAAGAAGTGGCAGGTTCCTTTTCTTGAAGTTTCTTTCGTATTGACATGACACTAGGGAGAAAAACCTAAATTTATCCTGTCTAAATGTAACCATGTATAGATCAAGTTACTTAGATATAAATAAATACACATGGAGAACTTTCTAAAAAAGTTTCGCTCACACTAAACAGCAAAGTTCAAATTGAAATGATGTTCAGTTCACAACAGACAGCATGACTCTGAACTTGTGCATAGTAAGGCCCATGGTCCTCACGACCAGTGATTATCTGAGGCCCCCGCTGCGCTGAGGCACTGAGACGTGCCCAGTGGGGAACTATGGTTCTCGGTGGTGATGGGCGGGTTCCGTGGGGCCATGCCCCTCCCACACAGAGGACAGGACACTGCCCCTGAGGACGTCAGGGCTGGCCCGGGGCTGGCCTCAGCCCTTCCCAGCCTGCACTTGGGAAGCTGGCCTTGACACCCCTCTGCCATCCTGACCCTGGCTGCTGGTTTCTTCAATACAGTCATCACAGATGACTGGCTGTTTTGGTGTAAAGTTTATTTAAACAGCTTTTTTGAGACTCAACGCTCCTCCCATCAGAGAACACATTCACAAAGGAAGAGACTTGAAGTTTAAATCTACATGAAAGTGACACCTGCTCATGCAGCTTTCCTGGCACGACAGAGATGCAAATTTGCTCAGAGCTCTGTGGTTTTCCCTGTTACTAAACTTAGGAGGTCTCTGCTCAACGTCCTTCACTGTCCTTTATGGACAGTGAATGTGAAGCAGGGTGGCACTGAGGAAGCAGCCGGGGCTCTGCTCAGCGGTGACATCACCAGGGACTGCTGAAGGACCATACAGCCCCCCGGGGAAAAGACCTCCATGACGTTGAGCCTCCCAAAGACTGCGAACCATCTTCAAATCCGTGAAGTGGTACTTGATACAATGAAACCACCTTCAAATCCGTGAAGTGGCACTTGATACAATGAAGTGGTTAAGAGTTTAATGGAAATTACAGGTAGACTTCACAGGCTCCTCCCACTTCAGCAGAAACGTGCAGCAGGGGACCCTGGCCGTGGCTCCACCACAGACCACCCAAGTCCACTGAGGCTGCTGGGGCCGGGCATGGCCTGAGAAGGGCCCTGCACGAATGGCGTGTGAGCGCATGGACTCGCAACAAAACACTCCCAACGTCAATAGAGAGGGGGAGGGTTAGAAATTTTTCCTAGTAACATTCTATGCACAGCTATGTCTTCAAAAAAATGTCTCAGAAATTGCAGTTACGAGTTTCCTGGTACCATCCTTAATACAGGGCTAACAGCAAGGCACGGACCTGTTAAGGGTATTAACTTATGTTGTCAGCAAAGCCAGTTAGGGTCTTAGGGCCTGCGGGTTGAGAAGGGAAGATTCACAATACCGGGCTCGTGAGTGGGATTGCGAGTGAGCTGGCAGCTGTAATGGGGGGGCCTGGGGGGCACAAAGCCACCCAGGTTAATTGCATTCCCCATGAGAGGGGTGCAGAGGTCATGTTAGAAAGTGCTAAGTGCGTATCTGTGTGATGCACACGTTTACCAGCGGCCCTGCACAAGGACTGACGCTGCAGGTGAGACAGAACCAGGTGGGCTGAAGCGGGGATGGGTACGTGGGACCCCCTCATGCTACAGTCCTTCTCATCACTCCTACGTCATGCACTAGACTCTGCTGTCTACTCGTGTGCGTGTCTGAACATTTCCACAACACAACGTGTTCTTAAGAAGTTAATCCTTTGACATAAACATAAGGTTCTCAGAGTAGTTACATTCAGAGAGACAGAAAGCAGCGTGGTGGTTGCCAGGGGCAGGGGCAGGGGCAGGGGCAGGGGCCGGGGCCGGGGCCGGGGCTGGGGCCCGGGGCCCGGGGGCCGGGGCCGGGGCTGGGGCAGGGGCTGGGGAGTCGTGCTCAATGGGAACAGAGTTTCAGTTTTAGAGACGAAGAATCCTGGAGATGGATGATGGTGATGGGTGTCCCGCATTATAAATGCCTTCAATGCCACTGAACCGAACACTTATAAATGGTAAATTTTATAGATGTGTTCTACCACAATAAAAAAACTAAGAAACCTTACCTTTACATACATTAGCAAATGAGTTCTAAAACAGTAAAGAGTAACCTTAAAATGGCAGCCTTAACTTTTCACCTGCACTGGACTCTTTATTACTCAAAAACGTAGGGGGCAGGGGGCAGGGGGCGGCTTCCGGGGGCACTCACGGGTTCGGGCTCCTCGTTCAGCGTCTGCAGCATCCAGGTCTCCAGGGCCTGGAAGTCCCGAGGACCTTGGTACTTCACGGCTTCTTGGCCAGGTTTGAAAAACTTCAAGCTGAAAGAGTAATGAAAGATCAGACAGAGCCGATTTTTAAAGCGCTTCCAACTGCCCAGACTGAAGGGCACCCCGCCTCCTATCAGGGGGCGACCAGAACACGAGCCATCGGTGGGCTGTTGCCCACCACCTGCCTGCCTGCCGCTCGCTGGTAAACTCGGAAAAGACAATATTCCAGGCCAGCCACGTCCAACCTTGTGGCTTCCGTGGGCCACATTGGCAGAAGAATTGTCTTGGGCCACCCATAAAATACACAAACACTAATGATAGCTGATGAGCTAGAAAAGGTCTTTAAAAACAAAATCTCATCGTGTTTTAAGAATTTGTGTTGGGCTTCATTCAAAGCCGCTCTGGGCCCTAGGTTGGACAGGCCCATACCACGAGAGAATATATTCGCTTAATCCTAAGCTTCTCAATGTTTTATATTTTATTCAAGAAAAATAAGCCCTAGGTGAATACATCAAGCCTAATGCTGTGAATTAAACCCCAAGCTACAAGTGTTCAGCTGTGTAGAACTCTCCAGCTTAGCCGCTATTATCCTTCCTGGGCTTCTGTAGTTTTGAAAGGTTTTGTTTGTTTTTAATTAGAACTGTCGTAGAAATAGCAGTTTCTCAATAAATGTATTTTCAGCCTACCATGTCAGCTATTTGTCTCTTACAAAGCATGAATCTCCAACTGTAAGAACAACCTTGACATTGGTTGATACAGTCTATTCACTTCCCCACAGAGAAGAAATCTTTTCTTTTTTCTGCACACATTAGCTTCTGAAGATATCTGCAGACACAATACCGAGCATCCCTCTCGGGGTGAGGAAAACATGAAAACAGAGGCTAAAACGAATGCCTCCGGACCCTGTATCACTGCACTGGTAATGGAAAACACGCTCACGATAAAGCTTAATAGGAGGCGTCCGGGACACAGTAGGGGGATTAATTCTTCTGTTGACAGAATGAATAAGAAGTGTCAAGGATTGATGGAGGAAATGTGGCAAGTGACAGGAAAAAAAGAAACACAGATAAGGGTTTTTTTGGCAAGCCTACTGATCTGAAACACCCGACACTCCTAGAGCAAGCACCTGGAGTTCGTTAGATGCCCAAGATGCCGTGTCAGACGTGAGAAGTCAAGGTATGCAGCAGTCACAACCACGCGCGAATAGCGAACTCCCCAAATGCCTTAACGTGAAGCTTCGCGGCTGAGAAGCCCAGCGTGGGAGCTGGGGTAGGTCCTGTCGTGAACACGGGCTTCCTGGCCTCCCCCGGAAGCTCCGACGCTGTGATGGGCTCAGGTGGTATCGCTAAGGTGCCTCCACGAGACAATGTAACGCGCTCTCCCGGTAGCTTCCACTGCAGTGTAGTCTGAACGTGCTCCCCGAAGGAACACCCATCCCGGCTGGGCCAGCTGGCTGCGTGCCCAAGTCCACACGGCAAGAGAGAGGCGCACAGCCAACAAGTGAAGTCACCCCGTGGGGGACCCAGCAAAAGCAGGCCCCCAGAGCAAGGCTCAGAGCTCTTCCGGCAGCCCCGTGACGAAGCCCCTCTCCTTCCTTTACAAAGTGAGTTTCAATCTCGGAAGACCCAAGATCGTCTCACTGTCAGGGGCGTAGAAGTAGCACTTGTCGGGATGGCTGTCCTCTATTTTGTCACCTTCCTGTCCAACAGACGCAGCCCTGGGCTCGTCACATGGGAAGTTACCGCAGGGAGGATGCTTAGGACAGCCGAGTGGCCAAAAATCCGTGCTAAAATGCGTGACAAACGCCCGTGCTCATTGTGTGAACGTACTTGTGAAAATCAACCATGACAGGACCTAAGGAGACCCTTTCTGTCATGTTCTTATACACAGAGAAGCCCAATACTGATTCATGAAAGGGTTTTTCCATACAAGGCAGGAAAAGACGGCTAATATAGACACCATGTTAAATACAGCCTTTCCCTAACAGCGGGGGCAAGCACCTCCTCACTCCTCAGAACTACAGGGACAGTTACAAGTGTCGCCTGGACTCTCTTTGGCTGAATGCAGCCCAAAGCCACTGGGGATGCCGGGATGGCTCAGCAGGTTGAGTGCTCGCCTTGCTGCCCCAGGGTCCGAGGACGGAATCCTGGCCTCAGCCTGTGCAGATCCATGTGCTGGGGCGAGCTTCCCACATGGGAGGCCCTCGGTTCGGCTCCCATGCAGGGCACGCTTCCCATGTGGGAAGCCCCTGGCTCACAAGGGGGTGCCTCCCACGTGGGAGACCCCACCCCACCCCATCTGTGTCGAGTGAAACCGTGTCGAAAACTAAAAACGTACAACCATAGGGATGGCTCCGGGCCCTCCCCCTTCTCTCTGTCTCTGTCAAAAACAATAAAATAAACCTTAAAAACAAGAAGAGTTACGAGGATGCGGGAAACCAGGCCTTTGCACTCACGTCGGGTAGCCCCGCACCCCCTGGGCGGAGCACACATCTGAGTCAGCCGTGCAATCCACTTTGGCCACGTAGACTCTGGCGTCTTCCATGCTGTTGTACTTGTCTCCCAGGTTGTTCCAAGTCGGCTGTAGCCGCTGGCAGTGCCCACACCTGGAACAAGGTGAGAGGAACAAGCTTAGTGAGGGTGGGGCGGAGGGTGCCTGACCCCTCTCAGCCACTTCCTAGGGCCGTGGGGCGCTCTGATCCGTGCCTGGCTGCAGAGATGGATGAGCTCACCATTACGACAGAACCTCACTGCCTCACTCACAGCCCTCCGGAAAGTCCCTGCACTGTTCTCAGCACGAAACCCAAGTCTCGCAAGGTCCTGTGCCAGGTCCTCCTGGTCTGGTACCTGCTGACCTCCCCACTGGACCTCTACAGCCCAGCGGCCTCACCCCCTGCAGTGCCAGTTCCTGAAAGGGCCACAAAGCCTGTGCATGTTCTCTGACACTTCCTCCCTGAACCCACCTGGCTCACTCATTCCTATTTGCCCTCCAGGTGTAGTCTGGGTGTCACTTCCTCCCAGGAGTCAGCCCTGAGTCCCCAGGCTGTTTGGTGCCCTGTCAGCTGGACAGCAATCCTGCCCCTTTACTGAAGCAGCTCAGCCCTTCTGGCTGTCGTTGCTCCTTTACTGTTTAGCCAGGTCTCTTCTATTGTGTAAACAAGTATCTGTAGATGCAAGGCAACCTCAAAATTAAATCAGTTCTGCATTGTCTCCAACGAGCAGCTGGAAGAAAGTTTGTGGCCAAACTTCTAAATTTGAGATCTCAACTGTATACTTGTAATAGTCATCGTATGAATTTAACTGCACATAGATATCTTTAAATCACCCGTTATTTAAAATAGCATGTTTACGGCTTCTTGCTAGTCCTCACATTTCTTGACAGCATCAGCACATTCCCAATCAACTAAACCTACCTTTTAAATCAAATAGCTGACCACTTTCTATAATTGCCAGTTGTCTACAGCGCTATATTTGAATTGTGTGAGCCAACACTTGAAACTTTATCTCAGGCTTCAAGTAGTCACATATTATAGCACGTGGGTTTTCTTTGTTTTTCCCACTCACTTGCTAAACGCTAAGTGATGGCTACAATGTAACTCTTTACTGTCTTACTTTTAAACATGTTAAGCGCCCAGGCTATTTTGTCTTGCTTACCGCTTGGCCCGTTATACCAGATTTCATCGAAATGCTGGCGACCGGAGATCTGTTTAGGTTGCGATAAGGCTGAATGTTTATATATAGAATATATTTACTCTGTGAATATTTACTATTTACCGCAATTTGTACAGTGTATTATTTTAGAAATGCTTTATATTCAGTCAGCTGTCTGCGATTCTTGTTCCAGTGCAGAAAAAGATTTTTCTTTACCCGTGAACGTGAAAATGTCCTCTAAACGGGGAGAAATTATAGCGAAGGAAAACAAAAAAGGAATAACCATTTTAAAATGGAAAGACAAGCGGGACATCTTACTTATTTAAAATTTATTAAGAGGATGTAATTTTTAAAATTTTATATCGTCAGTTAACATACAATATACCGCGGCCTGCACGAAAAGTATACTGTCGGTCACCGATGACTGACACGGTCCGAACGGAAAGGTCAGTGTCAGTCACCGGTGACTGACATGGTGCTTAACGTGTTAAACTTTAACATGCTAGCTTCTAAGAACACCCAACACTTGTAACTCAGTTCATCTTCAAAATAATATCTCAAGGGAACGCTTTGCCTCTTTCTTTTTCCTCACAGATGACAACAATAATAAGCATTAAAGGTAGCACTGAAAAAGTCTGCTTCAAGCAAACATGCTCCCTAGGCAGCACTGTCCTTGTCAGCTTAGGGAATCCCTGCTTTGTAAGAGGCTCAACCAAATGCACTATTATTCCCTCTTTTCTGGAAGGTAACTAACTGTGTGTGGGAAAACCAGTGTTCTATTTAAGTATCTATGGTATGAGGGCCAAGAAGACAGTGTTGTCTTTTTTTCTAACTGTGTTCCCAGTTTCTAGCACATGGTTGGCACATCCTAAGGGTCTGGCAATTTCTCAAGTGATGGGTTCCATAGAGCCAGCACTTCTGGTTTAGGACCCTATGGCTACAGCACAAACCTCAGAAGGCAGCTTGTGGCCACGTAACAGAGCAAAGCTACCTGGTCCTCCCAAGGAGGCAGACCCAACCTTGACCTCATTGGCCCCACCAAGTTCAGTGTCACCTGAAAACTATCCATAGAGGAGATGTTGGCACAAAATCCACAGCAGTAGGACAACCCTACATGATATGCCAAGTTCGGAGCAAACATACACAGATCAATGTTTTCGTTACATGATACCCCTGACCCCAAAGCACATGTGGGCTTCCCATATTCCAGAGACCGAAACTAGAAGGATATTGTGCATTTCTAAGTCTCAACCTGCTATTAAAATCTAACCTTTAAATGGCATCATAGAAACCCATATACCTCTATTTGAGTATTTTGTCATAGACAATTCAGAAGCAAACAAATCAAAACTTTAAAAAGTCACTTTGTCTGGGAGATTCCACCTGAAGCCCATAAGCCACATACTATGAAAAAGAATTTACGTAACACCAAGGGATTCAATCCAGTGTTCTCGCTCACTCAGTCTAGAACAAGGGGGCGAGCAACACAGAGACTCCCAAATTAAAAACCCACTGGCATCACATGGACTATGTCTAAAAGCGAGTTTTTCTTTAAAAAAGAAAAAGAAGAAAGAAAATTCACGGACAGATTTACTACGCTGGAATAGGCTCTAATTAAGTAGTTAATTGGAATAGTCACTCTGAGACTACTCCTGCCCAGAGTAACTTAATGCTGAATAATTAGTTTATACTACAAAGTACTTTCTATACTACTGGGGGTTCTACAAAGTCAAGCCAGTAGGTGTTTGGGAACTTGAAACACAATGTATGCCATACATTGTCAATACGTGACAACTGTGACCCAGAACAGCCTCAAAACGTTGATTGAACTCCAAATGAACTGAAATACAGGAATAGCCTGAATATGGGGAGAAAAAGAAAAAAGTTTCCTTCAACTTCGGCCTGCACATTCTCTACAAAGGCTGCTTTTCTTTGGCACCCTCTCTACTCCCTCCTGCACCCCTCTCCCCACATCATTGAGCCTCCCCTGCACCACGGAAGGATGCGGATCCTGCACAAAGTGTGTACACTCTGTGCCCAAGAACTAGCTTTTCTGCTGGTCCCTTCACTGGGGCATTTAGGCCCGGAAGGGAAGCGCCCCCTGTGCTGTGTGATGGGCAGGAAGCCCTCCCCCAGGACAGCTCTCAGGGTGGGTGGGGGTCTCTGCGGTTGGACCGGAGGCAGGTACCAGAGCCCCCACTCCAGAACCCTGGCACCAGCGTCTGTCCAACCATCTCACTTTCCTGAAGACAGTGGTGGGGGGAGGTGCCAGGGGACACACACAGTCTTGAGGTTGGGGGCTCCCCACCTTTCTCAGGAGCAAAGGAGACCCTCTTCCGCCTGGATCACCCCCAACCCATGCGCACACTCAGAGAGATACCCCACTTCTGTGAGTTCCCATTTGTTCACATCAAACCCCGCTGCAGGGGGATGTGCCCCGCGGCCCGTGGACCGATCCCGACGTCCAAGTGTCTTGCGCCTGAGCCCCGGGGGCCAGCGGCCGCCGCGCGTGGCCCACCCGGTCCCACCGGGGCCCGGCCGCTCCTGCAGGCCGCTGTCTCGGGCCTGCGCAGCAAGTTGGAGGCGTGGGGGGCTGGGGACCGAGAGGTGGCCTCTAGGATCCGGGGGCCCCAAGGGGCAGCGACCCCCCCACGCACCCCCCACCGGGGCGGGAAGGGGCGGCCCGGTCCCGGCTGGCTCCCCGGGGCCCGCCTCCTCCTGCGCCGCCCCGGCCGTCTCGCGCCACGTCAGCCGCTCGGGAGCCCGCCGCCCCCGCCGCCGGCCCGCAGGCCTCGGCCCCGGGCTGCTCGCGGCGCTCCGGCTGCGGACGCGCGGGGGACGGGGCCCGTTACCAGGGCGCGAAGAACATGACGAAGTGCGCGGCGCTCCGGACCCCGTGCGTGAACATCTCGGCCGTGTACAGGTGCTTGGCGTGCGGGTCCTGCCCGGCCCCGTCGTCGGCCGCACCGACCCAATCGTCCTCCGCCGCCTCCCCGGGCTCCTGGGCCCTGGCGCCCCATCGCCCGCCGCCCCCGGGGCGCAGCAGCAGCAGCAGCAGCAGCAGCGCGGCCGGGGCCAGCGACCGGGGCAGCGCCGGGAGGAGGCGTCCGGGGCGCGCGGGCATCGCAGCGGGGTTGGCGCGCTCTCGCTGCGGCGGCCGGACCCCTCGGCGGCGGCCGCCGGCCCCGCGCGAAGCCACGCCCCGCGCGAAGCCACGCCCCCACGCCGGAGCCACGCCCCTTCCCCGCCCCGGGTTCCCGCGCTCCTGCTGCCTGCCGTGCGCGCCGCCCCGCCCAAGCCACGCCCCGCTCGGCGCGTGCCCGCCCCCTGCCGCTCCCACTCCTAAGACACGCCCCTTTCCATGCCCCGGACCCCGCGCTCCTGCTGCCCGCTGTGCGCACCGCCTTGCTTAAGCCACGCCCCGCTCGGCGCGTGCCCGCCCCCTGCCGCGCCCACTCCTAAGCCACGCCCCTTTCCGTGCCCCGGCCCCCGCGCTCCTGCTGCCTGCTGTGCGCACCGCCTTGCTTAAGCCACGCCCCGCTCGGCGCGTGCCCGCCCCATATCTCCGCCATTCCGAAGCCACGCCCCTTTCCATGCCCCGGCCCCCGCGCTCCTGCTGCCGGCCGTGCGCGCCGCCCCGCCCAAGCCACGCCCCACTCGGCGCGTGCCCGCCCCCTTGCCGCCTGCCCTGAGCAGCACCACGCTCCGCTTAAGCCACGCCCCGCCCCGCGCGTGCCCGCCCCCTTGCCGCCTGCCCCGAGCAGCGCCACGCTCCGCCCCCGCCCGGCGCGCGCCCGCTCCCAGCGTGGGTGGAGTGAGCGCGCTCCCGGAGCGCCGGGCGAGAGCGGTGACCGAGCGCGTGGGGCCCAGCCTCGGGCGCCTCCCCGGGGCGGTTTGGGCTAATCCCGCAGGGCCTGTGCGCCTCCCGAAACCCTGGCCGTGCCCGCTCAGCCTAGAGCAAGAGTGGACGTTGGAAGAGCGGGGAGGCCAGGCCGCGAGGCCAGGAAGGGTAGGCCCGGGTAATGGTTAGCAAGCATGCACGGAGGCCCCGGCCTTGCAGGCCTCAGGACCAGAAGCGCTGCTCCCAGCAGAGTGTAGGACATTGAGCAAACGTGGGTGCGGTTGGCACCTGAATGACAAACTCTTGGGTGGACCTCAGCCGTGGTTCCGGGCCTGGGGTCAGAGGTGTGTGAACCCGCAGCTGCAGCTGAACCCCCTGCCCTGCCTTAACTTGAGGACGAGTAGGAAAGGTCGGACCGTCTCAGACCAGCCCTGCAGGGCTCCATGCAAGGCGAGCTGGCGAGTTCCCACGCGCTGGAAGTCCAGGCGCCTTAGAGTTAAAACGATGAATGACAACACCCCCATTCTGGCTGAACGGCTGAAAGGCATTCTGTGGGCACCCCACGATCACACTTGCACATGGTGATTGAAGTTTCACGCCCTGCCCTGGGGATCTGAAGCAACATGACTCGTTTAAAATGAGGGCCCATCATCACTGGATGCTTCCTGGGACCCTGCCTGGTTCTTGATCCTTAATGTGAGAAGTGCAGGCAGTTACTTAACTCCTGGCATGGCAACAGGGGAAGGACCCAGTGATGTCACCTGTCATGACAGGGCTCTTAGCCTCAGGTTCAGACACCACTGAGCAGTTAATCACGGTTTGCCAGATACCAAAACCCATTTCCATTCAAAGCCTATTCTCCCAACCACTGAAGCTTGAGACATGGGAATCACTCCCACTCGCTCCTTCCCTGTAATTCAAACCTAGCACATTTCTTGGAACTATCATTTCTTCCTACCCTTCTCAGGATTCATACCCTGATCAGACCTTCATCCTGGCCTAGGAAGGGTCTCTTTTGTTCAATGGCTGCAAAATTCATTTTTCTAAAGTGTGCCTTTGATGGTGCTAGATGCTAGACACCCTCCCCGCCCCCAGCCTCAGAGTGAATGCCGCGCAGGGCCCTCGGTGACGTGGTTCTGTGTGCTTTGTGTCCTTGTGAAGTTCATTCACCACCAGAAGTCCAGAAGTCCTCTCCTGTAACCTATTTTTTTTTAAGTTTATTTGATTGTTTTTGACAGAAAGAAGGGGGAGGGCCCAGAGCAGTCTCCATAGTTGTACATCATCAATTTTCAACATGGTTTCATTCCACACAGGTGGGCGGGGGCCGCGCAGGGCAGGAACCAGGCAGGGGGCCTCTTGCATGGGAGCCATGCCCCCATGAGCTGGGGGCTGAACCGGGGGGCTCCCACATGGGAAGCTCACCCCCAGTGAGAACCAAACTGGGGCCACACCCCAGTTCAGCATATGAGTCCGCACAGGCCGGGGCCAGGACTCGATCCTCCGGCCCCGGGGCTGCAAAGTGAGCACTTAACCCACTGAGCCATCCCGGCTTCCCTTCCTGTAACCTATTATTATTGCCACACTCTCATCTCTAAAACCTTACACCTCCCAAAACCTTCCGCTGTGATACTGAAAAATTCCCAAAAGGATTAGCACACACTCTTATTGCATCAACATCTTTCCTTGTCCTTGTGCAAACATAGAAACATAGGTGTCCTCTTATGTGTTAAGGGATGCCTTGGGTCCCTTAGAGCCAGGAAGTCAGGCAAGGGGCTTCCTTGCTTCCCGTGGCTCCTTCCAAACCAGCCCTCCCCTGCTCTCATGTCATTGACGCTGTTGGCTATGTCATCTACTGCCCTTCAGTTCCTGTCATCCACCCACTTCCATTGTTCTAACTTCCTCCAGGTCTCTGCCCCCCACCCCCACCCCCTTCACTGAAGACTTTGCTTCCTGGCCACCCCGTTGTCACCTTCATTTTTGCTGTTTTTGGCATCCAGGTGGATGCTTACCTACCTGTCCCTCAGTGACTCCCTCCCCAAGGGAAACCCTGGAACTTGGCATCACCAGAAACCGTGCTGAATTCAGGGCATTCCACTCTGTCCAGCACCTCTCGTACACACAGTTCACTTGCTCAGAGGTCACGAGGCGGTGATCCTAAGAGGTACATGGTAAAGCCTCTTGTCTGTAAAGCTGTCCTCATCCCAGTGAGGGAATGACAACTGAAATGGGAGGCGTTGTTACTGGGAAAAGCTACAGCTTTCATTTCCCACTTCCTGAAGTTAACATGAACCCCTAACAAACATGTTGTCATTTTAGGAAGAGACCCCCACAGAACATTGTTAATATGGAGATCGAAATGTCGCCGTTTGAACCACTTTAACAGGTGCATCCTGAACTATTCTTGGGCTGAAAATGCTACTTTTAGGCAGGTTCTGAAAGTATGTCCTCTTGTTCTACTGGTTAGAAGATTCTAGAAGGTGTGTCTCAAGAAGAAGAGAAACCATATTATTCCCAATGAGTTTTGGTAACTGTTCAAATATGATTGTCAAGGAAGAGGGCAAATCTAGAGGGTTGCTCTTCCCAGGAATGTCCACAGGAAAAGGTGGAAGCACTTGCCCACCCGGTGCGCCCAGCGCAGCAGAGCTATGCTCGGTGTTTCTAAATGGCTCATGGGAATTCGATGTTTACTCACTACCCACGCAACCTCCTTGGGCAACAATGCCCACCTCCTTGGAAACACCTAATAAGCATAGGAAAGCACATTACAACGTCCCAGATCCAGTGGGGGGAGATCCATACTCAAAATCCGTATGGGATCCGTGCCAGGGGAGTAAAATGAAGAGTGCCTCTGTTGAGGGATAGCTTAGCTGTGTGAACACCTGCCTTGCAATCATGAGGTCTAGGGTTCGATTCCCAGCCCTGGCCGGTTCAACCCCATATGCTGAACTGCGGTGCAACTGGTAGCCACCGGATGGCCCAGTGGGGAAGGTTCCTGCCTCCCACGTGGGAGGCCCCCAGTTTGGCTCTCTCCCTGCACGGCCCCACACCCACCTGTGTGGAATGAAACCATGTCACAACTGATGATCCACAGCTATGGAGACTGCTCTGGGCCCTCCTCCTTCTCTCTCTCTCACCTTCTTTCAAACAGCAATAAAATAAATATTAAAAAAGAGTTCCTCTGTTGAATGGAGTGTGACCACTAAGCTGAAGGAAACGTGCTGCTTCTCCAAGTGCACGAATACCTGGCCCTAGCCTCTCGACTGCGGCTCATTCAGCCCGGGGACAGGCTGGCCTTCCGCTCCCTGCCACCTCTGTCCCTCTCCCTGTCCCTCAGGTGCTGGAGGCTGTTCTAGCAGGTCTTCCCTTTCCCCCACAGAACCCCCCTGGGTATGGAGGCCACGCATGAAGCGGTTCCACTCTTCTCTTGACCAGGCTAACAGGCGCCGATGGCCTCAGGCACGGTCTGTGATGTTCCTACGAGCCTGGGGACGCACTCTTCTCATGGTGCTGAGACGTCCCCTCATCATGGTGTCCCCGAACACTTGCAAATTTCCAGTCCAGGCAACGGTTTACCAACATGAGTGGTTCTCAACTCTGGCTGCGAACCATTGTCAGCTGGCCCCGGAAGACAGTGCCGATGCCCTGGCCGGGCTCCCGGAGCGGAGAAGCACCGGGATTAGCTGATGCATCAGGATCTCTGCTCCCGCGGCCCCTGGAGACAGGTCTGCAAGGCCCCCCCCCCCCCCGAGCACAGACATGGAGCAAGCCACCAAAGCAATGCCACTGTTCCCTGGAAGCTGATCGGTGTTTGAAGAAAAGAGCCTTAAGACCCAAACACGTTTGCAGAACACTGGGTCCAACAGAGACCAAAGAGCCAGGAACAACGCCCAAATGATATGCTGCTCCGGCGGAGGTGCCACCTTCGGTTGCAAACTTGGTCTGTGTCACCTCTGCTACAGGACACTGCATATGACCTCTGCAGCCTCTGCCCTGCCCCGCCCTTGTAGGAATGGATTTCCTTCTTCCAATTAGGGCCGGATGGTCTGTTACTCTAGTTCTAACTCGGGACGCGAGGTGAGAAGGGGAGTGTTCCAAGAAGCTGAAAGAATGCCCAGCCTCCGTGGGAACGGGGCGAGCAAGAAAGAGAGACGTTTATTCACCAAAGGACGTCTCAGCGACCTGAACATGCGAGTGTGCCCTGGGAATCTCTAGACGTATCATATGGAGTTTTCCACACTTATCTGGTTATGGACTGCTTTTTGAGGTGTGTCTTGTGCTTTGAAGAATGCTTTGTGAAAGGCTTTGCTGAGGTTAGGTAATATTTCTCCTGGAAAGATAAATGTCTGGCTTCTCTGGCTATACCTGCAACGTCTCTAGTCCACGTACTTAGTTGCAAAGTGATTCACTCAAATACCTATCCGTGTCTAGTTTGTGTCCCGCACAATTCTGGGTGCTGGGGATGCAGCAATGGCTAAAATAGACAAAACAAACAAAGACACAAAAATCTGCCATGATGGAACTTGAATTCTAGCTGGAGAAAGAGCCAATAAGCAAGATAAAGGTGATATGCACTCTATGGGTGGTAAATGCTAAGCAGAGAACATAAAGCACGGAAGGATGTAGTGTCAGGGTTTAGACAGGACTGAAATCTTCAGAAGGGCTCACTGGGGGTGGGGGGTGAATAAAGATGTAAGGGAAGTGAGTGAGCCACAAATAATACTTGGAGGAAGAAGAGCTCAGCTGAAGGACTCAGAGCAATGCGGAGCAGGGGAGGGGTTTAGAAAAGGCCGTCAAAGGGGTAACAGCACAGAGCAGGCAGTTCAGCGTGAGAAAACCGGCTTTTGTGAATGAGAAGGGAAGTCACTGCAGGGTTCTCAACAGGAACATGATACGCTCTGACAGCCGGATAGACGAACAGCCAGGGGGCCTGGGGACAACCCTGGGGAACGCTTAGGGGACAATTACCACCCCCAGCTGGGATGCTGGTGACTCGTACCAGGTTGGAGGCAATAGGGTGATGAAAGGAGTCTGACTCTAGATCTGTTTGGGTGTATTAAATGCCAACGGGATCTGCTGGTGGAGCAGACGAGGGTGCTGGGAGAAGGACGGGAGTTAAGGATGGTTTTGAGGATTTTCAGCCAGAGCCACGGGTTGGATGTCATTAACTCGGATGGGAAACAGCTTGTGGGGGCGAAATAGTCTTGCAACATTGAACATATTAAGTTGGAGATGCCTGGGGAAGCTGGGATGGCTCAGCGGGTTGAGCACTCACATTGCAGCCCCAGGGTCTGAGGATTGAGTCCTGGTCCCGGCCCGTGCAGACCCACATGCTGAACTGCGGTGTGCTTCCCACCCCAGTTCGGCTCCCACTGGGGTGAGCTTCCCACGTGTGAGGTCCCCAATCAGGTTCCTGCCCTGTGTGGCCCTTGTGCGGCCTCCACCCACCTGTGTGGAACAAAACCATGTCAAAAACTGATGACATACAACTATGGAGACTGCTCTGGACCCTCTCCTTTCTCTCTGACTCTCTCTGTCAAAAACAATAAGATAAATCTTTAAAAGAAGAACAAAGCTAGAGATGCCTGCAGATACACAGAGTAGGCAGTTGGATATTTGCGTTCTGTGCGGAGATTTGGCCCAGATATGAATGTGAGAGTCCTTAGCATGTAGACAGGATGAGCTCACTGTGGGAGTGAGTGTAGGGAAGAGAAGAGGTTTAAGGGCTGAGCCCGGGGACACGTCACGATTTAGAACACCTGCAGATGAGAAGGATTAGGAACAAGAAACTGAGAAGCAGTCAGGAAGGGGGCAGGACAACCTGGTAACTGTTGCCCTGAAGGCCAAGGGCAGCAAGGTTTCAAAGAGCAGGGAGTGAGCACCCGTTTCAGATCCACTCACGTGTCTTGGTTTGGCCCGGACGATCCCAGTTTACACCTATGGACTTGGTATCATCATTTCCAGCACCCCATCCACTCTCCAGTGTGTCCTAGTTGGGACAACACATTGACAGGTCATCCTAGTGTACATTTCACCCACTATACTAAGCTGCGATGGTAGTTGGTACAGGACAGCGGTGGGATTGCAGGGGACCAGCCAAAGACTAAAGCTGGACAAGGGTGACAGAAAACCACTCAATAACAAGCAGGGAGCAGGCAAGAGCATGATAGACAGACCTCCTCTTGGGAACATGGCAAAGACTGAACGTTGTGGGTGAGGCAGGATCATGGAGGAGAAAACCTTCTGGAGCCCCAGCCCTCCCTTAAACACAGGCAACGCTAGAAGAACTGAAGCCCATGGCTCACTGGCAGTAACCACAATGACAACAGGACTCAAGGCCACCTCAGCTCCTGAGTAGAGTGACTCAACCTCTAACACTAATAGCCTAACAGGAGGCGTGTGCATCTACAGGTATGAACACTGTTCACCTCAATGTCCGTTGCTTTATACGTGATTTCCAACATTCAATAAGAAATTACAAGACACACATAACACATGATTAAAAACAAACAAACATACATACAAAACAAAGTCAAGAGACAGAGCATCAAAAGAATCAGACTCAGCTAGAAGACACATATTGGCGCTGTCAGACAGTGAATCTCACATGCTTATTATTTGTGTATAAAACTGAATAGAGATCCAAGATGGCACAGTGCTTCCTCCCATGAACATATCGAAATTACAACTAAATTATAGGGCAGCCAATCTGGAGAACCACAGGAAATCTAGCTGAACAGACGTTTTATGACTTAGGATAAAAGAGGGAAGGAAGGAAGGGAGGGGAAAAAAAAGAAAAAGAAAAGAAAAAAAAAAAAAGAAAGAACAGAAACCACGTTGAGACTACCAGGAAGGCACGGAGACAAGAACTGGGCTGGCCTTAAACCTCCATGGGTTGAGAATCAGGAGGGATATCTTGGTCAGCAATTCACAGTGAATTAGTGCTTATCTGTGAAAACAAAACAAAACACAAAATTCAGCACTGGTACATTTGTGTCTAAAGAAGCATCCGTTTAATCCTCTTAATTTCCAAAGAATGATGCCTCACTTACTATAGCTATCTTACTGAGCATATTGAAATTTCTTTTGTTTGAGAAATGGCTGATATCGAAGGCAATGAAATTAATTTTAAAGGTGTTTATACACAGAGGCCCTTATGGAAAAATTTGAGAAATGTTTTTTAAAAAGTACGCCAGCATGTTTTCATCTACCTCTCTTTTTAAAATTTTTAGTAAATGTTATCTCCGTAGAAGTGTCATTTAAAAGAATTTTAGTCCAAATTTCATTTTTTTCTGAGGCTATCATCTTTTCTTTCCTTTCCCATCTCTGAAAAAAATGTGTGTCAAGAAAATCGAAGTTTAAGGCATTAACAACAGGTGGCATTAAGGCGACAAAATTAGCCTTCAGGTTCCAGGATTACAAGCGATGGGAGAGCTGAGAAGACGTGATTTTTGACTGACACTGAAAATCAGGACCTGAGTATCTAGTATTTAGTCAGTTGTGCCCCTTGCTCAGTGTTTTACTAAATGTGGAACAATCTACAACCTCACACATGTGGGTCAGACAGAATATGACAGAAACCACATGCACTCAATGACGGGCAAACTCCCATGATGTAAGTGATGTTTCCGCTCCGTGAAAAATCTCCGCGTTTTTCATAAACACGGTGGTGCGATTTCTGTTGTTCCGGCCCGGGGCCAACACACGCCGTGACATCCTCCCTGTCCCGTCGGGGGCAGGAAAGTCGGGGCCTGCCTAGGTGTGTCGCGTGGCTATGGGCAGTCGGGCAGCTGTGTGCGCTGTGGTGACCGCTTCCATCTGTGTCCCCCAGGCTTCGGGAGCCTGGAATTTCTGAGTTACAGGACTGTCTGTGCCAAAGACTTCCTGGCATAGGGTTGTGTCTGCAAAACAGACACAATCAGGAAGACCTCAAATGGATCTGAAGAAACGCCCTGCACCCTGGAAACTTCTTTTGGAAGAAATGAAGGAAGAAATCTACTCTTGTCCTAGAAAAAGGAAAATGTGTTTCCACAGCAGATCTCAACTTTGTCCCTTGTTGAAGACCTGAAGAGCTGTTTTTTGAAGAAGCAGAAGGGTTAGTGATGGAATCTCATACTAGAGCTCCAAGGCCAAGTGCAATGGCCTTGTCTCTGAGGTTCCTGAGTGCTCCTTCCTAGTTACCCTACTCCAGTCCTGTCCAGTTTGGCCAGTAAGCGTGCTGGGGTTCAATGGTGGGAGACACAGAGTCCAAGGGTGCTATCTCTCTCTCTCTCTATTAAAATCAAGAAAAATAAATCTTTAAAAAATGGAATGTGAGGGGAAGCTGGGATGGCTCAGCGGGTTAAGAGCTCACTTTGTAGCCCCGGAGCCCGAGGATCGAATCCCGGCCCCGGCCCATGAGGACCCACATGCTGAACTGGGGTGTGCCCCCAGTTCAGTTCTTGCCAGGGCCTATGTGGGAGGCTCCCGGCCCAGTTCCTGCCCAGCACAGCCTGTGCCCACCTGTGGAGTGAAACTATATGGAAAATGAATGCTGTCAACTATGGAGACTGCTCTGGGCCCTCCCCCTTCTCTCTGTCTCTCTCGGTCTCTCTCTCTGTCAAAAAACAATAAAAATAAATCTGTAAAAAATGGAATGTGACTGTATTTAAGGTCATAAGAACTTTAAAGAGGTAATTAAGTTAAAATGACATCATTTGGTGGGCCCTAATTTAACAAGACTAAGAAGGGGAGATGAGGACCATGTGAGGACACAGGGAGAAGGCAGTCACCTAGAAGCCAAGGACAGAGCCCTCAGAAGACACCAACCCTGCCGACCCCTGGATCTAGGACTTGAAGCCTCAGAACTGTCAGAATACGAAGTTCCGTGGTGCCAGCCCCCAGCCTGTGGGCTTCAGCAGTAGCGCTAGCAAAGCAGAATACAATCAACGTCTCCTCTGCACTTGGCGAGCCTGAGCCGCGGAGGATCCTTCCAGTTCGGAAGGAAATGTGCGTCCCACGAGTGGAGGACCCCTGATTCCACGGTTCTGCCCGTCCTCCCACGGCTCAGCGAAGAGGCCTCCCGGCCCTGACGGCGTGATGGACTTCCTTTTCTTCTTTTCCTCTCTGCACTTTCTTTTTTTTTTAAGATTTGTTTTATCATTTAAGAGAAGGTGAGAGGGACAGAGAGAGACAGAGAGAAGGGGAGGACACAGGGCAGTCTCCATAGTTGTACATCATTATTTTTTTGACATAGTTTCATTCCACACAGGCGGATATGGGGCACGTGGGGTCAGAACCAAGCTGTAGGCCTCTGCCCTGGGAGGCGAGGACCTTCGCCACCATCCTGATGGTTACCTGTTGTGCCCCAGTTCAGTGTGTGGGTTTGCACAGGCCCGGGCTGGGATTCGATCCCCAGACCTCGCCGTTGCAAGGCAAGTGCTCCACCTGCTGAGATATCCCAGCATTCTCCTCTCTGCACTTTCAACACAGCAACAGATGACAAGACCGATGGGCAAGAGACCGAGCAAAGTTACCAACAAAGCGCCAGCTAGTCCCAGCTGTCCGGGACAGGGGACACCCTGCAGTCCCATACTGCTCACAAGCCATGCCATCTGCGTCGGGGTTCTCAGTCAGGGTCCTTCTTGCAGAAAACATGGCTGACGTCATTGCTGGTAACCGCGTGGTAGGCGTTTTATGTGAGTTAGACAGTTTTGGCCACTTGTGGAAGCAAGGATGTGAACCTTCCTTTGGTTCACATTTCGGTTCACATCCGGCCATTTCTAATCCTCTCTCATGCATCCACGTCACAACATCTCGTCGGCTGACAGGGACTTCCAACCCCAGAACCCTTTCCGCTGTGCACGGCTGGGTGACAATATCCGATCATTGTACAAGTGCTCGACTGGTGTCTTGACGCTTCTCCAGGTTGGGGATCGGATCTCCAGCGCTGCACGCTAAGTGTCTCCAGCGTCTGAAATGGCCACGTGGTCTCCCGTGTGGCTGTCACCTGGTGATGTCAGCGCTTCTCTATCTCATGCTGTAGGGGTGAATCAGCATGGGGGAGAGGTGGTTTCCCATGGGGCTGTTCAGGAGCCTGGTTCGCAGGCTTGCAGTGGAATGCCTGCTTCCACGCGTGACCAAGGCCATCAGCTGGCCCCCATGTCTGCGCCCAGGCCTGATCGCTCCGTGCCTTCTGAGCTTCTGAAGCTTCCTCGTGACTCACTCCCTGCAGCCACACCTCTCACATTCCATCTGTGATATTCCTGTATTTAAAATAAAAAGGCTAACGAATTAATGTGCGCCTTGAGGATTCACAAAGCTCCCAGTAAAGCAGGTTTTGTTTCCACAGCTGTGCTCACATGCTTCCATGATGCCATTTCAAGGGAGATAGCATGAGGTAATGGTGACAGCACAATTGTCATCCTGCTAAAAAGAAGAACTGTTGTGATCTCCATGGCAAGTGGGACTTTCGTCTGTAAACTCAGATCCCATTTGCTGCAACAATCTCAACCTTTGAGCAGGGCTGGGAGTGGAAATCACTACGAACTGCTGCATCCCCACGACCTCATCTTGCCACCCCCAGATCTTAGGAGTCTGACAGCGCAGAAGACGCCCGCACTGGGAGGAGCACGTCGCCAAGGAAGCGGAAAAGTTTTGTGTGTTTGAGAGAAAACATTTTCATAAAGATGAATCTCTTCGCCATTTTTTCCTCTGTTGGTTTGGCAACTGGGACTACAATGAAATTACGACTACGACAACAAGCCGTTAACTTTCCCCAGAGCCCACGATCAACAGCTCCCTCTGCGCGGGAGTGTGCGCGCTTCAGAGCCTTTTCCCATCAGTCTGATTATACAGCTTGCACAACCCCGGGGCTCTGGAGGCTGAGAAGGAAATGACTACAGATGCTCCTGTGCGTGCGCTCGGTTCCTGTGCAGTGTTCCCTGCTCTACGCTCATCACTGGGACTCTTCGGTCAGGCCACCAGAGCTCACGCATGCCACATGGATGCTGGAGTTGTCATAGGTCAAAAAGAGAGCGCTCGCTCCCTGCTGGTTCTGCAGCTGCTCTCGTGTATTTGAAGGGACGCTGGACATTTTTCTACACTCGAATTCTCTCCTGGTAGAGAACGCACCCCTTCATGACGTGACCTGGAGTGACTTCTGCCTGCAGCTCTCATGTCACTGTCATTTTGGATACATGATTATGGTCACATCATAAAGCTATATATGCGGGTAATCATAAAAGTGGAAATGAAAGGAAAGGGGGGCAATTTCAAAGGAACAAATGGCATCAAAACTGTGAGGCACACTTGACACAAAGGCGGGTTTGAGAGAAAAATAGTCCCTATGTCTCTCCTTTACCCACTCTCAGGGCTTGGGGTGTCCAAACCTTTGGTTTCCCTGGGCCACACAGGAAGAATTGTCTTGGACCACACATAGAATACGAAGCCTCATAATTAAGTTTCCGAACTTGCCACTGTGCGCTTTGATTGGCAGTACTGTACGAACAACTCAGTAAGGATTCATAACGTTGGTCGATCAGTATCTCACAGCTGTGTTCGTGTTGACATGGGGCGGTGTCTTGCTGAGTGGCGTTCGTTATTGTTGTGTGTTTTTGTGTGCTGTCTCGAGAATGTCAGAGCTTGAATTAGAGCAATGAACAAACATTAAATTTCCTGTTAAACTTGGCAAGAGTGGAAGTGAAATCAGGGCGTTAGTCCCAGTTTGTGGGGATAATGCTAGTGGCAGTGTATAAATGGGTTCAGTGTTTTCTGAGGGGAGAGAAATCATCATTGATAAAGAGGGGTCAGGGTGGCCAGTAATGAGCAGAATGAATGAAAACACTGCAACACTTCATCGAATTGTGTGTCAAAATATAGCTGTGCAAAGCATAGCAGATCAAGTAAACATCAATAGAGAGACAGGAGAATCTTCACTGAAAATCTTGGCATGAGAAAGATGTGTACAAAAATGGTCCCGAAGGAGCTCACTGATGAACAAAAGCAAAGGAGAGTCAAAGTTTGCCAAGACCTTTTGGAGAGGCAAGACCATGTTCTGGGCTGTGTTATCACTGGTGAGGAAACATGAGTGTACCAATACGACCCTGAAACAAAGCGTCAAAGGGCACAGTAGAAGTCAGCCAATTCTCCACAACCAAAAAGTTCTGTCTGTCCAAATCAAGAATCAAAACGATGTTACCTTTTTTGATACCAGGGGGATATTCATTATGAATTTGTACAAACTGGACAAATAGTCAATCAAGTTGACTACTTGGAAGTGCTAAAAAAGCTACATGAAAAAGACAAAACGACCTAAACTTTCACCAACTCGTGGCTCTTGCATCATGACACTGCACCAGCTCACACAGCACTTGTCTGCAAGGGAGTTTTTACCCAGTAAACAAATTACTGTGCTGGAACACCCTCCCTACTGAATTTTTTCTCTGCCTAAAGATAAAGGAAACATTGAAAGGAAGACATTTTGATGGCATTCTTGACATCAAGGGTAATACCATGATGGCCATTCCAGAAAAAGAGTTCCAAAACTGCTTTGAATGGTGGACTAGGCTCTGGTGTCAGTGCATAGCTTCCCAAGGGGAGGACTTCGAAGGTGACCATAGTGATATTCACCAATGAGGTAGGGAGCACTTCTTCTAGGATCAGTTCACAAACTTAATTGTCAGACCTTGTAGATGCTATAAACAATAACTTTAAGGCCATAAATCCCATAAAATGTATTACTAAATACTAAATATAATTATTTAGTCTATATTACATTTTGATAGGTTTCATATCAGCCAAGTCATATCTCATTTTATGGAATACAGCTCTTTTTTCTTGAAAGTTAGTGAGAAAATATGTTTATGCTTATTATTGTTATTTCTACTTAGAAGATTGAATGGGGACGCTGAGATAGCTCAGCGGGCTGAGTGCTCGCTTTGCAACCCTGGGGACCAAGAATTGAATCCCGGCCGCGGCCCATGCAGACCCACATGCTGAATTGGGGTGAGCTTCCTATGTGGGAGGCCCCCAGCCCAGTACCCACTCTGCACAGGAGCTGCCCATCTGTGTATAACAAAACCATGTTAAAAACTGATGATATAGGGCTGTGGAGACTGTTCTGGGCCCTCTCCCTTCTCTCTGTCTCTGTCTGTCTGTCTGTCTCTGTCAAAAACAATGAAATCTTAAAAAAAAAAAAAAAGATTGGGGGAAGCTAGGATGGCTTAGTGGGTTAAAGCACTCGCTTTCCAGCCCTGGAGCCTGAGGATTGAATCCTGGCTCCGGCCCAGGTGGACCCACATGCTGAGCTGGGGTGTTGCCCTCAGTTCAGTTCTTGCTGGGGCCTATGTGGGAGGCTCCCAGCCCAGTTCCTGCCCTGAGCAGCCCCGCGCCCACCTGTGGAGTGAAACTATATGGAAAACTAATGCTGTCAACTATGGAGACTGCTCTGGGCCCTCCCCCTTTTCTCTGTCTCTCTCTCTGTCAAAAAACAATAAAAATAAATCTTAAAAAAAAAAAAAAGATTGAAGGCATATTCCAATATATGACACAATCCAAGCAATAAAAATCACAATGAAGGAGTTCAGGCAAATTTGAAAAAGTCGTACTTTTAGTAGAAGACCTACTTGAAAAGAAACATCAATATTTATAACTCAATGTATATAATATTGAGACTTAATGTATTATACTGGGAATTGTATTCCCTTGGGCCTAGATAACTACAGGAATCACAACAGTGTTTTCCTTTAAATTAAATTTGTGATTTTATTTCTACCTCAAGGCAAAGAATTCATTTTTTAAACCACAAACTTGTCAAGTGGCATTTATTGGAGGCATATTTGATGACACAAGAAGTTTTTTTAGCCTTAGAAACTCTTTCACCTAAGAAACTACTGTGGACTGAGTCTAAGTGCTTCTTTGAAACGCGTAGGTAGAGTATGAACTTGGGAAACCCATTAAAATGACCTGTAAGGAATATAATGTGGAAGGAAATAGAACTGTCAGCGAGCACCCACAGCAGACCAAAGTAAACATATGACCACTTCCTCACCTTCTAAACCAAGCTCATTCAATGGGCCCAGAATGGCTTTGCACGTAGCCCAACACAAATTTGTCAACTTTCTTAAAACGTTATGAGATCTTTTGTGGTTATTTTTCATCAGCTATTGTGAGAGTTAGTATATTTTCTGTGTGGCCCATGACAATTCATCTTTTTCCAGTGTGGCCCACAGAAGCCACAAGGTTGGTCACACCTGTAAACTAAACTAACAAAGAAATCATGGTTGAAGATTTCAAAGGAGTGATAAGCCCACTGGTGTGCAGGTGATATTTAACTATTTTTATAGCTTGATTTTGCAAAGAAGGAACTACTGTTACCTGTCAGTTACCAGTTAATTCCTTTTTTGTAGAACTCATCTGAGTCTAATTGTTTATTGGGTTGCAGGGGGGTAGATTCAAATAATTAGGGTTTTATTTTTTAAGTTATATTCAAGAAAATACATTTTTTAAAGATTTATTTTATTGTTTTTGACACAGAGAGAGAGAGAGAGACAGAGACAGAGAGAAGAGGCAGGGCCCAGAGAAGTCTCCACAGTTGTACGTCATCAGTTTTCGAGATAATTTCATTCCACACAGGTGGGCCTGGGGCTGTGCAGGGCAGGAACTGGGCAAGGGGCCTTCAGAATGGGAGGCTTGCCCCACGAGTTGGGGGCCTCCCAAATGGGAAGCACAGCCCAGTTCAGCATATGGGTCTGCATGGGCCAGGGCCAGACTCGATCCTCAGACCCTGGGGTTGCAAGGTGAGTACTCAACCCACTGAGCCGTCCCGGCTTCCCCAAAATATGTTGTTAGAAGTTTACGATTACATTTTATCATTTCCTCTAAGGCACAAAATGAAGTCACCAATATGGTACCGAATGAAACCAGAGAGAAAGCTTCAGAATAGAATTCAAAGCAATAAGGGAACCAGAAAGCCTGGGGTGGGAGAGAGGTTTGAAGTGAAATTTGCCTTGACCACAGTTATTCCTTTTGTCTCCCTGGATGGAATCTTCACCCTTATCCAATAGTTAGCCAACTAGCATTTTCTTTTGTCTTAAAAGATGAATAGAACAGACTCTGCTTTGGTGTTAAGGGTATATTAGGGTTGATCTCTTCATGTCCCTACTATTTGAGATGCGCATACCTGTGATCTTTGTGTTTATTTTATTTTTATTTTTTTATTGTTAAATTTAATGGGGTGACATTGGTTGGTAACAATTAGACAGTTTCTGGATGTACAAGTCCACATCACATCACCCATGCATCATGTTATGTGCCCACCTCCCAGAATCAGCTTGACTGTGTTTATTTTATCAATTATTGCAGGACACTGGCAAAGGCAGAGAGAGGACCTAAGCAATGTCTTTGGGGCCAACGTTGGGGACATTCCCAGGGCTGATGGGGGATGCTGTGTGTTCCAACATGTACAGAGCCTAGAAGGACATCAGATCCTCAGATGTCACCTCCAACTTCAAATATGCCCACCTTGTGGAGCTGTGCTCCCTCCTTCTCATGTTTCTTGATAAGGCTTCAGCCCCATGTCTCAGAACTTGGAAGTTATGCTGATAGGAGGGGCTATAGCAAGAAGTTGCAGTGTAAGTTTGAACTCATGTCAACCTTTAGGCATTTAAACGTAGGCCAAGTGACTTGAATTCATTTCTCTGAGCTGAAAGGCAATTGTACTGCCCCTCCCAATGTCATAAGTAGGAACCATGAGCCCTATAAAGTGTCCCAGGGTTTTGCAACCCAGAAGGTGTAGCTGCTGAAGGCCTAGCCCAAGGGGAATGACATAGCTCCCTCTGTGTCTTAAATGGATGATTGTTTATGTTATGAGAAAGTATGAGGCCATCACCAAATCCCTGATGTTCTGAAAGGATAGGTATTGAAGGCAGAACGAGCATTCTCCTGGCAATAGCTATTGAAAGCCTTCAAATTGCTCAAGCACTTGTTGTTCAGAACCACATCTAAGACTTTATCCTAAGGAAATCATCTTGGCAGCTCCAAACAATTTTCTTGCTTGTGGGGTTTGTTTGCGATGATCAATAACCCATTGCTTCTCACTAGCGTTTATCCTAATAGCAAAAAACAAAAGCTCAAAAACATTGAAAAGTTCGATTAAACACATTTATGGGTAAAACGCCATGCAGCTGCTTAAAATGATGCCTCAGTAGAATATATCACACAATATATTAAATTAAAGACGCCCACCAGACACATGTGGAGCCTGAGGTAATTTATTTATGGGCCCAGCAGGCTTCCGGGTGCCACTCTGCTATGAGCCCATTTATTTAATGAGATACAGCATGTGATAAGCTTAGCAGCATGCTAAGGTTTTAATTATTATTATATATACAATAACTGTTAGTTATTATCTACATAATAAAAGGTTGAAAGACATTCTGAAATATATATCTAAGTGGTATGTGGTAATATCTGTGGGATAGGACTATGGCTAACCTTATTTTCTCCTTTTTGGTTTATTCTAAATTTTCTACAATGAATATATAAGAATAAAAAACATAAAAATTACTACTCCCCAGAACTATATTCTTAAATAGGATACTCAATTTAGATTTCTTTTTTAAAAGTACCTGGAACTATGCTGGGCTAGGCCAGTGGTTGAGAGCTTGCCTTGCAACCATGAAGTTTGGGAATCGAATCCCAGCCCCGGTCCGTTCAAACCCACACACTGAATTGCTGCAAAGCTGGTAACCACCAGGATGGCAGCGAAGGCTCTCGACTCCCATGCGGGAGGCTCCCCAGTTTGGTTCCAAGCAAACTGAGCTGAGAGGAATCCAACAGCATCCTTAAACACTACCGTGATACCTTAGAATCCGAACACCCCAAAACTCAAACAACTTGAAATCTAAACAAAAAAAATCAAGCAAATTTTGCCTTGGAATCCAAACGCTGCGTTGGAATCCAAACACCAACACATTGTTTGCATGGGACATATCGACCGTTTGGCCCGTAGCTTTATCTGAAAGCCCACTTGTCTTGGAACTCAAACAGGGTTCTGGGATTGATTAAGTTCAAATTCCAAGGCACTACTGTATTTGCATCAAGCTGTAACCAAGCAAGCCACTTTGCTAGGGCTTCTCAGCCTGGTGATTGCCAAGTCAATGCGACATCTTGCCACTCGTCTACAGAGGAAGAATAGGCATAGCTTTTGCTCTCCTTTGTAAATAATAACGATTTGGAGCGCCACGTGTTCCTGGAGTGGAAGTTTTCTTATCACCTGCCTATCCACTCGCTGCCACGTGGTTCTGGTTTCAGGGACTCTTCCACATGTACAAGCTGCTCCCTGTGTCCAGGGTGTATTACACCTGAGTGGAACCCACCCAGCTACAACCTGGGTACGTTTCGAAAGCTCCTCCCAGAGCAGGAAACTATTAACTGCTAACTGTCCCAGGCTAATTTTACAGACTAACCATTAAAAAACAAAACAAAGCAAAACAAAAAAAACAAAACAAAGGAAACTCTCGATATTAACAGGTGTCCATGTTTTTTTCTGACGGAAAACTCAAGCCACTAATCCCAGCTACAAAGAAGGAAAGTGACAGTTTAAAATAAATTCAGATGATTCAAAAGCGCAATTATTGCGTCTAGGAGTTAATCACTGGATGACATCTTTCTTTTCCTAAATAAACATTGACTTTTTGACATCTGGCATTGGATCTCTTACATTTATGGAGGCGGCTCGGTTCCTGGACAGCGTGGAGTTGGTTACACGGAGTGAGTCATTGGGCCACACCTCGGTGTACTCACCATGAGGACATGGATGAAGGGTGCATGATAGTTTCATGGATTTCATCTCTGCCAGGAGTTCCACAGGAGGAAAAATGGTTCTTAAACTTAAGAATGGCAGGTCAAGTTGGAAAGTTTTCTTATGTTAAGTACAGATTTGGTTTGGTTACTCTGTGGGAGTAATTTAGCACTAAGTACATTAAGTAATAACATGAAGAGGACATTCGTATGATACAGAGCCTAATTTACAGCCAAAACTTCCACAGGTCTTATGGCTTATTGTAGTGAAATTTCCTTTCATATCTCATGGTAACCCACTTTTGGGACCGAAATTCTTCAGAATTTCCTGTGATTTTTTTCCCCTAGTGTTAAGGGAAGGAAAATGATCTCTGGGGTTATACAGCGTATAGAGCTGAATTCTAACATAAAGAGGGGCCTTAAGATATGAGGGTAGGAGAATAAAGGGATTAAGAATGTATATTGGGCATAATTAATGTAGACTATAACTAGTGTCATTATAAAAACTATCTTTAAAGAAAAGGTTTGTTAACTTCATTTTAACAGCCAGAACAGTGAGACACATCTGAACAGTAAGAAGGAATGAACACGCAGAATGACGTAAAGGGTGCTCAAAATAGATTGAAAGGAGCCAGTTATAAAAATATCCCATTTGTGCAGGTGTGATTCTACTGAAATGAGGTTCTGGTGACAGAAATCAAATCTAGTGATAAGATTAAGTCACCGGTTGCTTGTGGGAGGGGGAAAGAGGAGACCATTTGTGAAAAGCAGGGACGAGGCTACTTTATGGCCTAAAGACACAGTTATGTACCTTGATCGGGGTGGTGTTAACATGGATTTACGTAGTTGTCAATACTCATCAAACGGCCAAGTGTGCGCACTTCGTTGTATGTAAATTATACTTCAGTAAACTTCCTTTAAGGAAAACACAGGCAGTCACTCTGCCACAGTTCCTTTAGTAGGAAAGTTCATTTAAACAAGTTTGATGTGTTTGGGATAATTACACGGCAAACCTTGTCAAGAGAACAAGCATGAAGAAATAAACACACGTCCTCACGTGGCCAAATCCTGGGGTCTTTACCCCGGGAGCTGACTTGAAGAACACTCGGAGTGTTTGCTTAATATCCGACTCAGATGGACACTCAGAATGGGAGAAATTGCAAGACAGGGTAGGTTTGGATGAATTTGATAATTAGCCCACCAACACGTATTTCTGTGACACAGCAGGTCAAAGGGCACAGAGGTGACGGAGGGATGTCACGGTGGCTGTGGAGGTGGCTTCTGATCCTGGTTCTACCACATTAGCTGCGGAGCCTCAGGCGACCTGCTGTTGTGTTTCTTCTGAACTTCAGCTTCGTGGGCCTTGTGAATGCGTGAGGGTCAGTTTACACGAGAATGTCCACACGTTCAGAGCAGTCGCTGTTATGGAATGCCCTGGTGGGGGTAGCAGTTGGCAGATGGCATCCCAGCGTTTGATCAGAGAAGGCGGGACCCAGAGAGCTCATGATGGGAGGGAAGAGAGAGCTGAAAACTAGACAGGACAGGGCACTGAGGGAAGAGGCATAGCCCACAGCAATGTGCGTGAGAGACACAGAGCCAGAGAGACAGAGACAAAGGAGGAGAGGGAGGAGGTTGGTGAGAGACTGAAAAACCTTCCTATGAAAATTATTCACTTCAATCGTGTTTTAACCATAAAGAGAAGACAGGATGGTGTTTCCAATGAAAAGAAAAACTGGGCTTAGTCCAGATGCCCCCTACCAGACACAGAGCCATGCCCAGGGGCTGGAGGGTCATTTCAGCTCAGAAGAAAGACTGCCAGTCAGAGCTGCTCAGTACTGGATCAGTGGCCCCCGAGGTCCTGCGGGTTCCCGAAGGCTCAGGGCTCTGCTCGTAGAGGCGCCGTGGGGGTTGCTGGCTTGCTTGTTTCCACTCCTGGGAGTTAGTCTCTGAATGCACTGTGCTCTCTATGGGCTGCTCTTAATTTAATTATGCGTGAGCAGGCGACTCCTGATATTTAATGCTCTCCTTACAAAGTTGGTTGTCGTCTACCTGGGACAGAAGCCTGCTGTCTCTCTCTCTCTCTCTCTCTCTCTCTCTGTCTCCAGATTCACACTGGGTCTGTCCATCAGCTAAGCCCTGGTGAGCAGAAAAAACATCTGAAAGGAACCCCAGCTCACCTGTAGGAAAGGCCAGAGAGGAAATCTCTTTTAATTTCTGTTTCTTTCCACTTTTCCTCCTCAGAGAACAGGAAGAAGCTAGGGACATTCTCCCCAGGGTGATGGCCCTGTGGGTTGTGTGTGTGTGCTTGGAGGGTTGGGGGGCAGCACAGCGAGCATGAGTTGGGTAGAGGGAAAAGGACAGGAAGACAATATGTCTTTCCAGACCTTCCAGACAGAAATACGTACAAGAAATATTTTATAATTTAGGACATTCATTTAGATTAAGCGTCTCATTGCCCTGATGAATCAAAGCAGATGATTGATGTCCCTGCATTTCAAATGAGTTACAATTAAGAACGACAACAAGGGTGCACCTTCCATCCATCTGATTATTCTATTGACTTAAAACCTAATGAACACAGAGCTCCTTATGAAATAGTCTGAGAAAGCTGCCTTTGGTGTTGAAAGCTCCCATATTTGGTTTGGGTCCAAAAGTGGTATTTTCTCCACTCCCTGCATGGCTTAAGGCATTCATTCCGGCACCTTAGGGTGGCTTACCTACGAAAATGTGCCTGCAGATTCCCCGCCCCCAAACACTCCACACAGGTTACTGTTCCTGCCGGGCCTGCTCACACAACCGCTAAGGTGTCCTGAAGATTTATTTATGGACAGAGAGGAGGGAGGCGATGAGGGGAAGCCGGAGCCGTGGAATCTGAAAGAGCGAACACACAGAGGTTCATGCCTGAGGTCTCGCTTATGCAGGGAGCCAGTATGGCCCCCTGGAGACCCTCAGCAACTTGACCCTGAGGTTTAATCACATTGCACTTCCAGGAACAGACGCCGGGGGTCTCCGATAGCACGACGTGAATGAAGAACAAACCAAGCAGAAGAAACGGTGGCCCAATGTCTCTAATTCCAGAGTTCAGATCAAATAGTCCTTTGTGGGCCCAAGTCAGGTTTATCTGCCTCCAAATTCCATGGTTCTCAGCTCCGTACCTGTAGCTTCCGTGCAGGGCGGTCCTGGGATTTTGGGTTCCCTCCCTTGACTTGAGCCTCCAGCCACAGAAGCCTGCGAAGTCTTGCAAGACTGAGCCTAAGCCTGTGGCGTGTGACGTTAGGCCCAGAGACCTGGTGTCAGAAGGGCATCACAGGACACCCACCTGCAGCATCTCCACGGTGCCTATAGCCTGAACGTACACATCACACAAAGTTGCCAAGGTAACAGGGACTTTTAGAGCTCTAGCTCCACGTGGAAGCATTATTGAACTGACTTTTTATTTTATTTCTTACCGTTCTGAGTCATTAATGGACAATAATTAAGAAATTCGAAGTATCATAGTGGGGAATGATTTTGCTGACATTTTACCCAGGACATATAGAGTAGGATGACCACCCTCCTCTGGGATACTTCTTTAAGGATAAACAGTTAGTCAAAGAGGGAAAACACTGGATTGTTAAACTTCGGTGTGGAAAAGTATGGACGGAGATAATGCAGGAAGATTGATCTCTGCTAATTCTTGGCTTCTTTATTTCTATAATCCTGAGATGCCACTGATTTTTATGATGATGAGCTCATAAACAGGCTTTTGGGGAGGTTGGGAAGGAAAGCAACACTATGACAATAAATGTAGATAACCTTTGTAAGATACTATCCATTTCAGGAATGGTAACATAAAGATGGAATAAGGTGCATCTTAGATTTGAGATAGAGTAATCGTAGTTTAGTATATGATTTTTATAGTAAAGTACTTCTTAGATTTGTCATAGAGTAGTAATTAATACTGTCTTTGTTCCTTTTCAACTTTCAGATGATTTCCCCTAAATGTGTTCGATATAAACACGTTTTTTCTCATCAGTTTTCCATTCTAAAATATTTTCTGTTTGAAAATATAACTGTTGATCTTAAAATGTTTAGACTGGGGGGTAGGGTAGCTAAGATTAGACAAAGACCCCTTTCATTCCATAAAAAGCATTCTCAACTTAAAAAAAAAATAACCAACTTAATTTTCCCACAGCAACTGAACTTGGGGAAGCAGTTCTTCACTGATCACACGTGAATCCCTTCTGTGTGATGGGCCCAGCTTTGTCTTCGTGATCCACGGAAGTGGCAGGCCTTCGGCAGAGCGAGCAGGTATGCTGGCCCGCGAGGCCCCGTTGTGCTGTAAGGAGAAGATGACTCAGAATAAACCCCGGGGCTCCTGGATCCCCATGCCACTTCCCACCTCCCTGCAGATGGCCGGCCCGTGGGGGGCAGAGCCACAGAATTCGGGAGTCTATGTTTCGGGCTCTGTGCATTAAGTCCCCTCAGAACAAGTAGGTCACATTTATGCTTTTCTGACCTTGACATTTCTTGGAGTTGTTTATAATAAATTAGTGAACGGAGTGTAAGAAACTGAATACTATTGAGATCAGATGGTGAATCACGAGAGACTGATGACAAACATGCTCTGACCACGGGGGATGTCCTTACCCAAACCCAAGCTACCTAGAGCTAAGCCTTGCCCTCCCTTGCCAAATCTTACCGAAAATACATCACAGGGGAGGAAGTTCATCTGGCTTTTATTGAGGTGAAGACTTACACTCTGATGAGATCCCTCTCTTCAGGGGATTTAAATAACCAACATAAAAGCATACGTATACACATATTAAGAAAAAGAAGTACTATAAAATCTGGAGGGATTTTTTAAAAAAAGATTTATTTTATTGTTTGAGAGAAAGTGAAAGAGAGAAAAAGGAAGAGAGAAGGGGGAGGGTCCAGAGCAGTCTCCATAGTTGCACATCATTAGTTGGACGTGGTTTCATTGCACACAGGTGGGTGTGGGGCTGCACAGGGCAGGAACTGAACCGGGGGCCTCCCGTGTGGGTGGTGAGAACCTTCGCCACTGAGCCATCTGGGCAGTTACCAGTTGGTTGCACCACAGTTCAGCACATGGGGCTACACAGGCCGGGGCTGGGAATCGAACCCCAGACCTCACGACTGTGAGGCAAGTGCTCAACTGCTGAGCTATCCCAGCCTCCTGGAGGGTGACCTTGCACAATACCATGATCAATGCCTATAAATACTTCTGGAGATGATATTGATCCGTTTATAATGGTTGGAGTGCGAGTAGGTGTTAGGTGAGTGGAAAACTATACTATATTTATACACATTGTAATTATGTTACTGAGCATTGACATCAAAACATTCCTGTTGGAATCTTAAATCACTATGTATCAAAATTCCAGTAAATCATCAGGCTGTGACATTCGCTTTGAGTCACTGCTGAAGAGCAAGTTCTGTGACTTTGAAAACTGATGAAACAGAACTCAGATTCCTCACTGTCTCTCCACTGTCCCCAGATTAATAACTATAACATGCTGTCTGGGACTGGGTAACACTTTTAGTTTAAGGGATTTTATCCTATAGTATGGAACTTATTACTAAAACAGCCATCCCTTCTTCACTGTTTTAGACATGACTAAAAATTATAGGATACAATGAAGGGTATTGTCATCACAAATTTACACCAGAATCTGTCAAGACAATCAAACCCTCACCTCATCACACAATTGTGACTTTTTTTTTTTAAATAAGAGCAATGGAAAATGAAGAGATTCTCTCTTCAAGATGAGTTGCTTGTATTAATTATTTTTTAATCACACCTATAAAAATTTCTCAAAAAATTAAAAAATAAAACTACCACTATGACCCAGCAATCCCACATCTGGGTATTTATCCAAAAAAATTGAAAACACAAATTCAGAAAGATATATGCACTCCCTATATTCATTGCAGCATTTTTCACCATCGCCAAGGCATGGAAGCAACCTGGGTGCCCACCGATAGACAAATGGATAAAGAAGATGTGGTACATATATACAATGGAATATTACTCGGCCACGAAAAAGAATAAAACCTTATAATTTGCTACACTATGGTTGATGACCCAGAGGGTACTTGCTAAGTGAACTAAGTCAGACAGTGAAAGACAAATACCAAGTATTTTGACCTACAGGTGGAATCTAAGAAACAAAATAAACACATGAAAGAGAAACTCATAGATAACAGACAACAAACTGAAGGTTGCCAGGGGGAGGGGGCTGGGAGGATGGACCAAAAAAAGTTGAAGAGGTTAAGAGGTACCAACTGCCAGTTACAAAAATCGTCATGGGGACGTACAGTACAGCATAGGAAATACAGTCAATATACAATAATAGCGACTCGTGGTGCACAAGACTTCCTGGGGTGATGGTTTCGTCATGGATATAAATGTCTATTCACCATGACATCCACCTGACATGAATATAGTATTGTAGTTCAACTATAATTTAAAACCTTAAAGAAAAATAAAAAACCACAGCTCTGGACGTTCTTGCCTGTGGCATAAACCATTCAACATTCTTTACACAACCCGGGACTAAACTCAGTCCTTTTGCTAATTGGAGGCCGTTTGCTGGTGTTGACAGCAAGGGCTGGGAGACCAGGAAACCATGTGCTCATCGGCTGCTGGGTCCCTTTCTCCTTGTCAGCGTCTGCCAGGTGCAGCGCTGCCGTCCAGAGCTCGTCTGGCTCCTGGGTCGCATCCTGCCTGTTATCTCTGTCTGGCAAACACCCACTCCCGGCTTCGAGACCCTCAGATCGGTCAGGCCACCAACGATAAGTTATTCTCAGCCCACGTTGCCAGAAGTCCTTGGGCCGACGGACTGAGGAAGACTATTGTTGTCGCTGGCTGTTATCTCCCCGTCTGACTGCAGTTGGCAGGTGTGCAAACCCATCTCTCGGGTGTGGAAACGTGGCGCTGGATTCCCGATGAGTCAACGCATGAATAAACAGGAGTTGCGGAGGAAATAGCAGCCAGTCTTGGGGGGAAAAAAGAAAGAAAGAAAAGAAAGAAAAGAAAGAAAAGAAGGAGAGAAGGAGAGAAGGAGAGAAAGAGAGAAAGAGAAAGAAAGAAAGAAAGAAAGAAAGGAAGAAAAGAAAGAAGAAAAGAAAAGAAGGAGAGAAGGAAAGAAGGAAAGAAAGAAAAGAAAAGAAAGAAAGGGAAACACTTTGAGGTTATTGGATGCCGTGGTTTGTTCTCCCCGGAGCCCCCCGCTTTATCTCCCTGCCGAGCCTTCCTAGGGGAGAAACGGGGAAGTGAGCAGTATTTCAGCTGTGAATCAGCTGCATAATGTTTATGCGTTACTTCCAGAGCATGGGAACTATTCTTTTTTTGTTGGTGCCGGGGGCACTGTTTTCCTTTCATTGCACGTTTGTGTCTTTGTCATTCATCTTCCCTGTTGTCACACTCCGTGTTTGAGGAAGTCCACAGCGTACCAAGACTTTATGATCTCGGGAATTTATTCCCATGCCATCAGGGAGGCCACCCCAGCCGTGGCTCAGAAGCGCCTGCAGGGACAGAACAGTCTCCTAAGCGGGCAGAGGGGCGGCGTAGACCCCTTGCCGGGGGAAAGTTCTGTCTGAGAAGCAGCCGCACAGGACAGGGGAGAGTGCACTTCCCCTCGTCCACCGTGTGTTACCTGCAAACACAGCTGCGTGCTGGACACGGAACGCGGGCCCCCGAACCAGGGACCTGTCAGCATCTCTGCATGGGCCACACGGGTCACACACTGGCCTTGGGCAATTCAGCAGGAACCCAGCAGGTGCAGAGAAGACCTCCCCGTTGAGCGTGTGCTGCGTCTCCAGTGGGATTCTGGAGGAAATGCAGGGAGACAAAGCGAACTCCAGTCCTGGGACCACCTCCCTCTCCGAGGTCGAGGCAAGATGTGAGTGGGGCTGTAGAGAGCAGACAGGCTGAGGCGAAAGGGCATTGCGATCAATCACAGGAGATGGGACATCCCGGAGTGACGCGGGGGCATCTTATAATATGGCCAGAGGGTCTTCCTTTGGATGATAAATGGGCCTCTTGTCCGTCCACACCCTAACGAGCTACAGATAAGCTCTCCCAGGGCCACAGCTGTTCTCTGAGGGCCACTTACCACCTGGGCTTCTGTTTAATGTGGGTTACACAAACATTTGCACAGTGCTCACAGGGAGCCAGCCAGTGTGCGAGGCAGACAGCAGTGCTTGTGAGACGACACAGCCCTGTGTTGAGGGCACACAGAGGCACGCACGCACGCCATGGGGTCTCGGGGCTGGTCGGAAGTGCCAGTTGGGTAGAGCTGCCCCTGCACTTTCTACCCGGAACACCCCCATCCGCCTCCTTTATGTGCTGAAAGGCCAGTCATCCTTGAGGACCCAATTCACAGGACTGCTCCTTAAAGAGAAACCAATCCTCATCTCCTGAGGCAAGACTAGTGTTCACCTTATTGTGTCCTATCCATCCCAGTGGGCCCTGGGTCCCTTCGTACATCACAGCAACTTGTCTAGAAGTCACTGTCCACAGCTGGACTCCACATTCCTGGAAGCCGGCCAGATACTCTCTCTATTCACCTTTCCGATTCCGGCACTCAGGGTAGAGTTCAGAAAACCATACATCCTAGTTTGAGCACACGTCATCATAGGTTTTTCTCTTTATTTTTTGAAAAAGAGTGTGTAACCCAATGAATTGCCCAGAAAGAACACTCCTGTAACCATCACCTAGGTCAAGAATTAGAAGCTAACCGACACCCCAGCCACCCCACCTTGAGCCTTGCATTCTCCCTCAGTCTCCCCAAGAATAACCCCTCTTTTGACTCCTATCACCACCAAATACTAGCTGAACTGTTTTGACTGTGATAGGAATGGAGTCGTACAGTGTACGGGGGCTGTCCAGAAAGTACCCAGCCACATACCCATTCCTGGCGCGTTGACAGTGGCTGAATTTTTTTCCGGACAGCCCTTGTGTATAATTTTATATCTAGCTTGTTTCATTCCACGTGATGTTTGTGAGATTCACCCATATCATTATATGTAACCGAGTTCTTTCAAGGAGGAATGCGTCACATTCCATTGCGTGAACATACCACAATTTATTTATGCGTTCTGCTGCTGACAGATATCTGGGTTCTTTCCAATCTCGGGCTCTTAGGAATCACGCTCTTATAAATAGTTGTGCATGTAGCTTATGGTATACATGGATACACACTTCTGTTGGGAGTGGACTTGCTAGGTCTTTGAGCAGACCTATGTTCAGCTTGTGTTGATCATGCCCAACTTTTTCCAAAACATGCCAGTGTGTATTATATTTCTACCCGCACTATAGAAACATCTATTGCTTCCCATCCGACCAACACACGGAATCGTCATGACAGGCCCCGAACTCAATGTTCGGTCCCCTAGTCCTGTGAGTTTGTCAAAACCTCAGTTTAGCTTTTCGGTCTCTCAGGCAAAGGCCCCTGAGGAGAAAGTGGGCCTCCACGCTCCTGTCTCTGTACTTCTTTATTCCCCAGGTCCTGGCACTCTATAATTATTCACTGATCTGTTAGGGATGCTGGGATAGCTCAGCGGGAGAGCGCTTGCCTCGCAATGGCAAGATCCAGGGTTCGATTCCCAGCCCTGGCCCAGGCAAATCCATATGCGGAACTGCAGCGTGACTGGTGGCCACAGGATGGATCGGTGGCAAAGGCTCTCGCCTCCCGTGTGGGAGGCCCCTGGTTCAGTGCCCACCCCGAGCAGCCCCACATCCACCTGTGTGGAATGCAACCAGGTCACAACTAATGATACACAACTATGGAACCTGCTCTGGGCCCGCCCCCCTCGGCCCTCCCCCCTCCTCCTTCCCTCTCCTTCTCTCAAACAGTAGAATAAATCTTAGAAAAGACATTTTTTTCTGAGGCTGATATGAATTGACTAGTCTGACATTAACAGAAGCAAATCTCCACCATTAATGTGTAACTACCATCGTTTATGAAATACTCCTACACGCATGGTAGTACGCAGAGAGCATAGCACACACTACATTTCACATAAATTAAGTGCACAATTACTTCTAGTTCAATACAGAACATATTTGCAGCTTTAACTGATCGTCAGAGAGCCTGTCGTTATTGTGGGATCTGTCAGGTGGTAAGAAGCAAATGGTGTACGTTCACCCCACAGATGCTAGAGTGTGAAGCATTCATTTGGGTCACGTAGACGCCTCCCTCCCCATCTTACAGAGGTTGAGGAATTCACCCCAGATCATACAGCCAGCGAGTGGCAGCAGTGAACTTTTAAATCAGTTACCACACTTCTAGAGCTCTGGGCCCTTTCTTTCCTAACCCCCTGGTTTTGCTGATTGAGAAAGCAGCTGCATGTGGTGGGATTGCCAGTATGTTCTGATACTGAGAAGGAAATGAGGCTCGAGTGCTTGAGATGAGAGGGCATTCAAGCTACCGGGCAGTTTGAAAGTAAAAGGCTTAAAGGCAGGGATGCGTGAGTCAGAAGAAACTGATGGATTGCTTTGATGAGAACAAGGAAGAAGGCAGACAGGGGACTCAAAAAAGTCGAGGTTACCCTGTGAAAGCATCTTGAAGCAGAAAAGTGAGGCTCTTGTTTTGTTATCGGCAAAAGGAATGACCCTGTGCTTTAGCTGACAAAGTAATTCCATGCACCTGACCATAGTACAGGTAACGGTAAAATTGGGCAGGAATGATGGAAGAGAAGCAGCTGACCAGGAATCGACAGAAACCAGGTCAAGGTGAAAAGGAGTGGCCAGGAAGGAACGAAGGCCGTTGCAAAAAATCAAGTCAAATAGAAGTAAACATTTTATGGAAAACAGAACATTGTTTTTCTGGACTCATATATTTTTGACAACGTAGGATCCCGTGTGTTCTGTGCAATGCTCAAAGCAGTCACAGATGGCTTTGCAGTGTTTTTATGTTAGTTGTGCCATAGATCCAAAACAGTATTCCTTGTATTGTGTTTCCATAAGGTACCTGCTCCTAACTGCTAAGGTTCCAGTTGCTTCAATGAGAGCCTCCTTCCATCTGTCCCCAGCAGCACTTCTGAGCCATACTAATCTGTCCATTCACTTACGAATTCACTCATTCGAGAAGCACTTATCAAAGTTGGTGCCAGGAACTAAGGAAACAGATAAAAGACATGGTCCTTGCTGCCCAGAAGCTGCTTGGCATGCTGATGGAATTTCCTGGTGCCCTGTGTTGCTCTTGGCTACGTAAACCTTAGATTTTTACTCAGGATTATTCTCATCAGAAAAAGAGGCCTCACTAACTGTTGTTGGTTGAGGTTGCCATTCAGGTATTAGGTACGAGCCCAGGCCCCCTGACAGTTTTTGCATAGGGACAAGACTGTGTCGCTTTTCCTAAAACTGTGTGAAAACAGCCATATGCTCTCTTAATGTTGCTTTTCAATTTAATGACCACAAAGACTGCCCATGCTCTGCTCAGGAAGAACACAGCCGTGTCACTTCTGTATATTCGCCTGGACGTTAATGTCAGAAAGGGCTGGGGACATAAGAAATGCTAACGAGCAAATGGCACTGTGGCTCACAATTGAGTTAGAATCAAATGATATTGAACTTTCAGTTCCCCGGTCACCCTCGCCACATTCTAAGTGCTCAATGGTCACACGGGGCAGTGGCTACAATACTGGGTAGCACCGATCTAGAATGTTCCCATCCTCACAGGAAGTTCCATTGGACACCACTGGAAATGGAATGGTCTCCCGAAGAGGTTGGAGGTTGGGATTGTACACAGTGCAATGGTTTGGATAGCCAAGGGAGGAATTCCGGTCATGCATCCTGCAAGGACGTTTCCATCATGGAAGGACCGCATATACAATGGTGGTTTCATAAAATTATAATGAGGCTAAAAAAACCATTACCCAGTGATGCCACACCCTTCGTGACATTGTGGTGCAACACGTCACACAAATACTTACCACTGCGCTACAATTGCTTCCAGTATTAAGACAGTAACACGCTGTACAGGGCTGAAGCCTAGGAGTTGTATGAGAACAGACTTTGTGAAGCCCAAAGAGGACTGTTTGCCACTAGGAATGCTTTAGGCTGGTTACCTTTAAGAAACAGTAGGTGTGGGGCGAAGCTCTGAAAACCAAGTACAAGTTACTCTTCGTAAAATACATACACATGGGTAAGGGACATCCAGACCTGCAACACCTCCTGCGTTCAGCTGCAGATGGTAGTTAAGGTGGTGGCTTCCACCATGTGGGCCAGCTGCTCAGTTTTCCGAGGTCTCTCCCATGTGCACTGGAGGTAAACATGTTATTATATGTGTATTTGCTCTTCTGCTGTTAGTCTGTCATTCATTTCAGGGATGTCTCAGCCAAGAACCCAGAAGGGTAGAGGGAAAATTATTTTCCTCCCCTGCGGAGCAATGGGCTATACCATAGAGCCTAATTTTATAGTAGGCTGTACCATCTAGGTTTGTTCAAGCGCACTCTAAGGTGTTTGCACAAAGATGAAATCACCTAACGATGACTTATTCAGAATGTACCCCACTTGTCAACTGGGGCATGACTGTGTAATGACACGTAATGAGCTATATATTTAAGTTCAGTTGGGACTTCCTAGCATGTAATTAAGCCAAATAATAATGGTGGCAACTAGCTTTCTCCTGCCTTTGGGTGTTTTTTGGATCGTGCCAGTGGGACGCACAAGACGGCATGCCCTGTATCCAGCACCAGGTGGGCCCGAGGTCACTCACTGTGTTGTACATGTGCCATCCAGCTGCTGGCTGACAGAAAACACTCGCGGAGCAAAACACTGAGGAAGGCGAGCACATTCGTCCTGCACACAGAACACACACCCTGTCTGTCAGCTACTGGACTCTATAACCTGGGAGAAATCCCCTTTAACGACGGGGTCCTCTCAGTCCTGTGGTTTGACGCCTAGCGGTTTGCCCTGGACATGATCACATGGGAGGGACAGAAAGGAGTCATGTGGATTTGGTTAAGTGCCACTTACCTTGCTCACACGGACATCGTATACGATTCTGCACTCCATTGATTTGCCGGAGTCCAAGTCCATTTGATACATTCTACTCTTGACCTTAAAGCAGAAGAGGTCCATGGGGGCAGTAGTTCTTGAGTCGTGTGCATGAACGAGACGACTAGCAGTGTCAAACCTGTACCTGGGGCTTGAATGGGACTGGTACGTGCAGGAGACATCAGCCTACCCCCTGGAGGCGGGACTCATTACTAGTTGGAGCCAAAGAAGGGACATGGAGGAGGAAAAAGCATGAACGGATTTCCTGACTATCCAGTCAGCCCCTCCCTCCACAATGGAGGGCTCGTTGCTTGCACAAGATTGCCAGCTCCCAGGAGCACTGAGACCCATCATTTCCCTTTGAACGGGTTCTTTCCTAGGGATGGAAGGAGGGCTGCCTTGTCCAGAAGCTCAACTCTAAACCGAAGGGGCCCTCACTCTGGGTGCAAAGAAAAGAGTTGTGGGCTTTGCTGTTGTGGCAGCTCTGGAATTCTTCCCTAGGCCACGAATAATACCTCACGTTCCAGGGAAAGTACTGTCAGTTGTCCACAGTGGCCCTAGCCTGTTGTGTATTGTTAGACTGAGCCTTTGGAAAGGCCAGCAGAGAAGGGACATCGGGGAGAAATTCCTGCCTTTGTAACGACCCGCTTACGTCCTGCACCGTCAGATTTGATTGTCCTTATCTTTTCTTGCATAACTACAAATGTTATGACTGGACATAGTGACCAGACTTCCAAAAAAATCCAGGAACAATATTTAACTCTATGGCGGCGGCCTGTGGTGGCGAATTCCTGACCACATACTGTGTGGAAAGCTATTTCCTTTGATTTATTCATTTCCCAGTTCTTAACTCCCCCAGGTGCCGCCTCCTTGTTCTCACATTAGAGAACAGGCAAAACTAAAAAATAAGGCTGTTCATTCTGCATCATCCCCTTTTATGGAGGTTGTTGAAGCTAACTATCCCCTCATCTCTTTTTCCCATATGGCAAAGTCATTTTGAAAATTAATTCTTTTAAACTACCTTAAAAAAACGAATAAGTAACACAAGGACCCAATTAAAATTATTTAAGCCCAACAATAAGCAGAAAAAGTAAGTCTCTCTCCAATGGCAGACCCAGTCTCAGTCTTCACCTCCCAGCCAGTCATTATCACAGCTGCTGTTGTATGTTCCAGAAACGCCCAAATCCATGTATGTGTGCATTTCTTTTCAAAATGCATTCACATAACAATATAACTTGGAAATCATTCTATTTGATCCTAAATTGTGCTACTTCATCCTTTGTTGTGGCTTTATTCTAGCTTGAATATACCATAATTACTGAACCAGTTCCATATGGATGGATGTTTATGCATTTCTGGTCATTTAATCATATAGGAAAAGCTCCAACTTAATAGACAAATATAAGTATGTGCATTTTAAATGCTGGTAGACGTTTCCAGGTTGCCCTCCAGAGGTTACATTCATTTACACTCTCATAAACTATATATGTGTCCTTGTTCCCCACTTCCTTGCCAACACTGATTATTCTATGAACTTCTCACAATTTTACATCAAATGCCAGTTCTCCCTGAAAAACTATACAAGGTATAGGCACTCCAAATATGCATTGAGTTCTGACCCTGGGCCTTCCACAGAGTCTCTTGTAAAACCAAGCTTACCTGTTCAAGCCCTAATACCTAATAGAGCAAAATAAGTCAGCTGAAAAAAAAAAAAAGCATTACATGAACCCACCAACTAAAATCACCAAGAGGTTCCTGGATATCGCCAAGTTTGTGAACTGCTCAATTTGTACCTGTGTGCTTTTGGGGGTCAGAGGTGGTGAGAGAAATCCAGAGTTATCAGATTCTCAAAATGGTCTGTGATTTCTGCCCCTAAAAGCTAAGAATCAGTGACCTAGATAATAAAAAAAAAAAAAATAGAGATAAAATCAAAACTGTATAAAAACCCAAGGGCCTGAGTTTGTGCCTTAATATAGATAAACTAAATAACACTGTAAACTTAAATTATTAATACATAAAATAATGAAATCACACCAGAACAGTGATTCTCAAATTTCGGAAGAGAAAAATTTCTAAGACACAATTTGTGGCCCGACGTGGTTTTGTCAAAGTTTTATTACATCAACCAGGGATGCCAACAACAACAAAATAACTATGTTCTGCCACCATTTCATAAGAATATTTTAATGCCAACAAGTAGGAAAGATATAACCTAGGGCAGGGGTGTCCACCCGGGTGGCTTCCCTGGGCCACGTTGGAAGAAGAGTCCTCTTGGGCCACGCATACAATACACTCACACTAACGACAGCTGATGAGCTAAAAAGTAAGGTCACAAAAATGTAATGTTTGAAGAAAGTTTACGGATCTGTGTTGGGCCGCATTCAAGACCCTCCTGGGCCACATGTGTGGCCCGTGAACCACGCGCTGGACAAGCTGGCCTTCGAGGGAAAAGGCAGTCCTTCAACTTGAATCCATTGAACTCCACGCAACACTCACTAGACTGGCCCTCGTTTTCTCGTCTCGCCGCCTAGATTGAGAATCTGCAGGACACAGACAGGGAAGCGCTGTCATGTGTTAAACCGTGGGTGCTGGCCCTGGGAAACGACCTGCTCTTAAACCCCTGGACCCCAGGGGACCTCGTCACCGTCTTGTTTCTGCTACGTGCAGCTGAGACACCATGAGTGAGGAGCACCAGGTTTTGAGCCCTGGATTTGCCTTTAATTCACGTCGTTCAGGCTACTTCCCACCACTTTGGGAGCTTCCGTTCCTGAGGTCTGATGAGAATAACACTCCCCTGCCTACCTCACAGTCCTGACAGGTGCAAATAAATACATGGGCAATTCTTTTTCTGTAAACTGTCGTGTATGGTATAACTTTAAGTACCAATGAACATTCACTGAGCGTTTTTAAAGTGCCAGGTACTGCGTGACACAAATACTGTCCTATCTCACCCCGCAGCAACCAAATGAGGAAGCCAAGGGTCAGAGAGGGTCAAGTTACGTGTCAAGATTCTTCAGTGAGTGAGGCGGAAGGTCGGGACTTCACTCCATGACTGTCTGATTCCAATTTCAGGTTCCTCATCATTATGATATATTCTCTCCTGACCCGATGTAATCATTATTGTTATTATCACCATTCCTTTGTTTTAATCCCACCTACTGGCTCAACAAAACAATAATTAATAATGTGTCCGACTCAGGATACTTTGGAAGGCTAGCCATACCTATAGATGATAGCTTTTAGAAGAATAACCAGAGGGTTGGCTCAGGAACCGTTCAGCCAATACCTGCCCCTTGCTCTTTTATGTCTCATGTTATTCACCTTCGTAGATAATTATAAGATCTCTTAGGTAAAATGACTAGTCTATATTGCTAGGAAAGAAGGGTGGGTATTACTGTGGTCAAACTGAACATATGTTATTGGGTGAAGACATAAAAATGGGGAACAAGGGGGACATAAAATCAGAAATGTCAAGTCTTTTGAGAAGTCTAGTCAATTTGCTTAAATCTTTAGTAAATTACAGGCAGGCGTTAAAACAGTATGTGAGGCTTGCTGAGGCTGGAAAATTAGGCCTTAGGAAGCGGTCCCCAAACTTTTGGGCACTAGGGACCGGTTTCGTGGAAGACAATTTTTCCATGGATCGGGAGAGCGGGGAATGGTTTGGGGATGATTCAAGCATATTACATTTGTTGTGTACTTTATTTCTATTATTATTACATTGTCACCTATAAGGAAATAATTATACAACTCACCATAATGTAGAGGTGGTGGGACCCACCCCCCCCCCTTTGAGGTACTGAGCTTGTTTTCCTGTAACTAGACGGTCCCATCTGGGGGTGACGAGAGACAGCGACACCCGAAGTGTGTTCCTTATGTCCGTAAGGAGTGCCAACCTAGACCCCTCGCATGTGCATTCACAACAGGGCTCACACTCCTATGAGAATCCACCGCCTCCTGATCTGACAGGAGGCGGAGCTCCATGATTGACGGGGAGCGGCTGTCAGTACAGATGAAGCTTCGCGGGCTCACCTGCTGCCCACCTGCCATGCGGCCCGGATCCGAACAGGCCATGGACCGGTACCGGTCAAAGTGCTATATTTTTCTCCTTCATTGGATGTTGTGATTTATCTAGAATAAAACATGATTGATTTTGTTTTTCTTTCAACCAGAACGTAATTATTCCTAATTAATTTAAAGCTGACCGAAGCTTTGGTAGTTTAAAGTCTACGGTGGAGAACCATGATGGTGCAGCCTCGAGACCCACCCCGGTGCAGCCCGGTAAGGGGGCAGCACTGTTAGCTGTGTGCGGTAGTGCCTCCAGGGACAGCCTTCTCCCACACGTGTCCTTTCTGCTGGCTCCCTGTTACGCCCCCCCAGTGCAGGGCCACATTACCATGTGCTTTCCTTGGCACTGCTCTGCCCTGACCCCGTGCCCGCTTACAGCCGCCCGGGCATCTGCCATCCCCGTCCTGCACCGCTGGCTTTCCGGGTCTCGTGGCATCTAGCCGCCAGTTCTCTGCCTAGTTCTGAGGCCCGTGGGGTTAACTTCCCTCTTCTTTATCCAACCACTTCATCTTTCGTTAGCAGATGACACATTTATTCGCATTCTCCTGTCTGGAATTTTCTGCCTGCATCCTCTGCCGGGTCATGCAGGACAAAGAAGTACAGACTTTGGCATCAGACAAGACGTAGAGGTGAATCTCGGTCAAATTCTCTGTATGTCTATCACTACTGAACATTTATTGGGTGGCTACGGCAGGTGATTAAGTGTGCTAAGTGTTTTGTCCCGTTAAGTAGTCTATCCAATGCACTGAACCTGTAAGGCAGCTATTATTATTTCCCCCAGCTGACAGGTTGAAAAGCTGGAGCAGAGAAATTAAGCATAGCCAGCCAGAGAGGAGATGAGATGTAAACCCAAGACTGCCCAGCAGTCAGAGCCAGGAATCTCAACCACCTCTTAATTAGCAACTCACTAGTTGTATAAACTTGAGCAAGTCACTAAATCTCTCCAATTCTTGATATTCTCATGTATACACGTGGCTATAAATGTCCACTCGGCAGGATTGATGAGATTACATGTGTGGAGCTATAGCAAAGTGTCTGCCATAACACAGGCTCCGCACGTTTTTCTGTTTTCTGTCCAGTTATATTCCCCTCATCTGTTACGTCCTACCTCTTCCGTGAAGCCTCCTTAGAAGACAGACAAACGATTTCTGTCTGCAGTGATTTCTTCCTCCTGTACAATCCAATTCTAAAATTGAGTTTTCAATGGTTTTCCCACTATGTCATTTCAGCGAGTCCTTGCTGCACTGGTTATAGGCGGTATCCACACATGATATTTTGTTTACACCCCCTGTCCTTTGCAAAGTACAGCATAAGAAACAGGTAAATGTTGACTGGATTAGTGATGTAGCTCCCGGATGCAGTCTTAAATCTTTAGAAAACATTTCATCTTATATTTTAAAATGCTTATAAAAAGGTACCATGGCAAATTCAGATTCACTATCTATCATTTGTCTAGCAATGAACTGAAAAATGATGAACAAACTCTAATTTAATGTTCCTACTTTATGTGCTTAGTTTATTTAGGTACCTAGCTCCTGTGATGCACCTAGTGGTTGAAGGCTAACCAATTCTTGCTATTTAAAAAGGTATATCTTTCTGTGTATAAGATGCCCCCATGTATAAGATGACCCCTACTTTTCTAAGACTCCATTAAAAAATCAATATACGGGTTACTCTCATGTATAAGATGACCTGTGATTTTTGGTCTAACGATTTTAGACAAAAGTAATATCTTATACGTGAAAAAAATGTGTTCTATCTTACCGAACTCCTCTATTACCAAGATAATGATGTTGATACTAGGAAACATTAATAGTACCCATCCCTAAATGTCTATGGCAGCCGTTAGGATTAAAGTGCTTCATTGATGTGGTGATTATTCATAGTTGGTAATTCCCCTTTGAGGTAGTCAGGAGGACTATTTCGGTAACTGGAATATATAGAATTGGGACTATTGTTAAGCCAATCCTGGGAGGGAGCCAAGACGAGAAGCCAAAAACGATTCCACAGATACAAATTAGAACCTAAATAACAAAGACAACCAATTTAATCCAGACACAGCTCATTTGCTTGTAAGTTCTTAATCGAGGCCTTCAGCCACGGGAAGCCGGCCCCAGCCTGCTCCATCCTCCGAAGGAACCAAGTGCCAAGGCCTTAGGCCTGGTCCTCTTTCATCTACAAAGATGACTACCCACAACCCCCAGCACCACTCTGGCTGCTTTCTGTCCATCACTGTGCAGTGGCACAAGCCCTACTTTTTTAAAAAATTAAATTTATTGGGGTGACATTGATTAATAAAATTATAATGCATAAGGTCCAGGTGTACAATTCTATAATACATCGTCTATGTGTTGCATTGTGAGCTCACGACCCAGAGTCAGTTATTTTTTCTGTCACCATATATTTGAACCCTCCTCCCTCTACCCCCATCCCCACACCCCTCCCCCTTTCTCTCTGGTACCCACTAAACTACAGTCTGTGTCCATGGTTTTTTTTCTTTCTATTTTGATTGTTCATTTATTCTGTTCTTTAGATTGCACATATAAGAAAGATCTTATGGCATTTGTCTTTCTCTCAGTCTGACTTACCTTGTAGCTCCATCAATGTTGCTGCAAAAAGTGCAACTTTATGCTTTTTTATGGCTGCATAATACTCCATTATGTAAATGTACCACCGCTTCTTTATCCAATTGTTTAGCTTTTGTCCTGGGCTCGTTTTTACATATTCTTAATTTTACCTATTATCTTTTTAATGAAACAAATGAACCCACTCCCCTCTATAGTGCTTTAGTTTGAGTTTGTTGGCTTGAAAAGAGTCAGTGAGAGTCAAAATGAGACAATATCAAGGGGTAAGAAATTCTCTAATGAGCAGGTGGGAGGAACAAGACGAAGGCTGCCCACCAGCAAAGTAAGGACCAGACGAAGTGGAAAGGTTATCTCCAGGGAAGAAGACCTCCATAGAGCTATGTCCACTATTTCCAAAGACATGATCCACTTCAGAACGCAAATTTCAACTACACTTTTAAACGTTACGTAGTTCATTAGAGAAAATGCTAGCAAATTTAATTGTGATGTATCAAAATAAAAAGACACTAAATCAACACCTAAGCTTCCAGATGGGGAGAAGAAGATTTATGAACACCCCAAAAAGCCAGACTGGAAATAGCCTCTCTAACTGTGAAAAACTTCTGGCAACAGCTTATACAACCTCCCTAAGTAATGTTACAGAGTCTCAAGTTTCTCTTCATTCTGCTAAAAGTCACTCCTTGTGACACTTACACACAATATATTGTACCTTCTATTTAGGAGCGAGGACACGCCAACACAAAGCCAAATATTCAGAGGAAATCTGAGACAGGCAGTCTTCTGGAAGTTTCCAAACAGCTTTATTGTTATAGGCTCAGTGTCCAGACAACTGTCCCCAGTTTTTTCGTAGCACGTGAAGAAAACCTCTAGGTGCATCCCTGATGAAATAATCTTGTGCCAGTTTTCTTTCAAATGAGAATTCAAGAAGGCCATGTCTAAATATTATATCAGAAGTCTTCTTAATTTCTATTTTTTGCCATAAATCTCATGAGGCTACCCTGGCAATGGCCAGATGGTTACAGATCACAGAGAAGACAGTTCTTATTATGAATCCCACCAGCCCACACTCAAGAGAAAGGAGCCCTGGGGTCAAAAAAGCTCTCTCTCACACGGCTTGAAAACATGTTTTGATGAAACAGATATTCATTCTTTCTAGAAAGTACACATTTCTTATCTGGAAGTCTGAAACAGAAGTCCTCAATTCTCTTTAGCAGTAAAAGGAAAACAATGTCAAAAATAAGGATAGTTCCAGAAGCTGCAGGTAATCTCTGGATGGTTCCCAAAAGTGAACGAAAAGGAACTTAAGGCCACCCTGTCACAGAGTCTACAAGGCAGTATACGGTGTTCCCAAAGCAAAGACAACCACTCACCCGGCCACAGCCCCCCGCTTGGTAATGTCGAGTGGGTAGTCAGGAATTCATTCTGGTTACCAGGTTCCAGTGGAAGGAAACTGGAATCTCATACCTTCACTCACAACACTGTCTCATGGAATTATTTTTTCCGGATTCCTTGGGAAGTTAAAGTATTTGAGAAGAATATCAGGAACTGTTGTTTCAGCCTGTTTTGTGAGCAGATAATTGCCTTCCAACTCCATTATTTCAGGAAATGATACGCGCGGCATTGTTCCTAAATGGGGGTAGCGCTGTGTTTTTAGCAAGACTCATGCGTGCTTATTAAACAAAACCGAACAAAGGCACGCAGTCTGGGACACTTCGCTGAACTCAGACGTTCTGAATCTGGTTTCCAGATAAGAGGCTGGCTCCAGACAACCTACCCACATCCCAGTAACATTCTTTGGAAACGGTGTAAGCAAAACTTGTTTTGAGAAATGAGAAGTTTCACCTCAATTACTGCATGTGGTAATAAATAACTCCAGTGAAGTATCAGAATGGCTTCAGCACAGACCTACTTGAAAGGCTAGATTTTTCTCTAATTTGGGTCTGAATCAAAGACCAGCCTGGGAACTAGAAGCAAAGTACATTTTATCCCGAGAAGGCCCCTTGAGTCCATGGAATATATGAGCTGATCTTTCTGAAATGTGACATCATTTGTGGTACCAGCTGTATGGGTGTGCCACCTAAGGATTTACAAAACTAGGATTTCTTTGGCTTTAACGTGTCTTCGAACATTGTAGAAAGCTGTCTGATCCGAAGGAACTGTTGTGGACTTCATTTTAAGGATCTTAAACTACTTGTGATCATGACCTGGCCACGTTTTTCTGTGGATGGCTTATCGATGACAATGATGAGGGTGACCAAATTGCTATAGAGGCACGCGTTCACTATAGCGCTTATTGGTCAGGCTACATGTTAACGTATTATGTACGTGAACTCATTGAATCCTCAAAACAAACGTCTGTGGTAGATTTTGGTACTATTACCACACCTGTTTTACAGGCGAGGAAACTGAGGCATAGAGAGGTGAAGTAACTTACACACAGTCACCTCGTTCTAAGTCGAAGAGGTGGAATTCGAACTCACAGTGAACACGTCCCCCGTGAGCTAGCCCTGTACTCATGGTGCCCGGGTAGTTCTGACTCAGCTGTGATGCAACGAAACGCCTGGGAAGAGTTCGCCACGTTCAGCAGAGAGGCGGCCATGGCTGCAGCATACCTGTGCCCAGCACTGCCATTCACGTTTCAGGGTGTGTTATCTTGAAATGCTTTTTTAAGATCTATGACCAAATGTAGAATTAAGCTATTTAGAGATACCTCAGTTCTTTCATATTACAGTTAAAAAAAAAAATCAGGTGTGAAGAAATCCAGGGGGAAATGCTAGACCCCAGTACATCCACCGATCCCTCCCTCCGCCCATGAACCGATCAGTAGCTCCCCTATGCCAGGCACTTGGAACACAGAATGGGGAAGGCAGCCCCACGGAGCTGCTCTTCTCATCGGGGTGACATTAAGTACACGCGTGAGGCTGCTGGTTTAGACTGAGTGGTCTGGGAGGGACCCTGGGAGGTGACATTTGAACACAGAGCTCAAGAAGGTGAGGGAGGGAAGTCTTGAAAGGTCTGAGAGGAACAGGTCAGGCAGAAACGCCCAAGTGGAAGTGGCCTTGGGTGTGTTTGAAGAATGGGTGTGGCTGGGGGACACTCAGCAAGGTGCCCAGGGTGGGGGATGACCCATGACGTAGACAGGATCGCGCAGCCTACGCCAAGACATACGGATTTTATCGGGTAGGAGGGGGTGTCCTCAGAGGGTCTGAAGCAGGAACGAGACATGATCGGACAGGGCTGCCGGCTGGAATCGGATCGGGGTGCATCAAGAAGACAGCACAAAGCTGTCATCTGGGTGAAAACCATACGAGTGGCTCAGACGAGCATTGTAGCAGCGGCGTGGGTAGGAGCCAGTGATAGACTTGGGATATATTGTGAAGGCAGAGCCAGCCTGGCTAACTGATGGCTGGGATGTGGGCTGGGAGGGAGGATGGAGCATGATTCCTACATTAAAAAAAAAGATTTATTGTTTTTGACAGAGCCAGAGAGACAGAGAGAAGGGGGAGGGCCCAGTGCCATCTCCATAGTTGTCCGTCATCGGTTTTCCACATGGTTTCATTCTACACAGGTGGGCGGGGGCCTCCCGCATGGGAAGCTCACCCCCTTGAATCGAGCTGGGGTCAAGAACCGAACTGGGGGCCCCCACATGGGAAGCACACCCCAGTTCAGCATATGGGTCCGCACGGGCCGGGGCCAGGATTCGATCCTTGGTCTCCGGGACTGCAAAGTGAGGGCTTAACCCGCTGAGCCATCCCGGCTTCCTGCTACCTACATTGTGAGCAAAGCAACCGATGCCCAGTGGAGCTTCTACCGAGGCGGGGGAGCAGCAGGCTCAGGAGGAAGGGGCACCAAGACTTGTTTAGACATTGATGCCCTTCAGATAGCTAAGTGGAGACGCTAACTGGGCAGCTGAGTGTGTGCGGGGTCTGGCTGATGGGACGAGAACAGGTGGGAGGTCTGAGCCTGAAGCCCGCCAGGAAGTAGAAGCTGGAAAGCAGAGGACTGTGCAGAGAGGCTTGCCTAAGCCAGGAACCTGCGGCCAGCAGGCCGGCAGGTGGAGAGAGCGTCCCTACAAGCGCGTAATCAGCGGCTTCAGCTGCTGAGGACGGAGGGCCTGAACTCAGGAGCCGTCCTTGGCTGCGTGGAGGTTGCTGGTGACCTTGAAGGGAGGGGTGTCAGTGGAGGAGCGACGTTGAAAGACGGGCAGGAAAGGAGGGCTCAAGGGACAATACAAGGTAAGTGGAGGCCGAAGCAAGGGTCCACAGCCCTTCCCGGGCGTTTCGCTGCAAACGTGAGCAGAGAAGTGGGGCAGTAGCCTAAGGGAGATGCGGGATCGGGGGAGGGCGTCTTCAGTTTTGGTGGTTCTAACACTTTTGTAATAATTTACATCATTAGTTGTGACCTGGTTTCATTCCACGCAGGTGGATGTGGGGTCCTGCAGGGCGGGAACTGAACCAGGGGCCTCCCCCATGGAAGGCAAGAAACTTTGCAGCCATCCTAGTGGTTACCAGCTGAGCCACAGCTTAGCATAGGGGTTTGCACAGGCCAGGGCTGGGACTCAAACCCCGGACCTAGCAACGGAGATGCTGAGGCTCAACAGCTGAGATATCCCGGCATCCCCTATATTTGCTATCTTCATCTTTTTTTTTTTTAAGATTTATTTTTATTGTTTTTGACAGAGAGAGACAGAGACAGATAGAGACAGAGAGAAAGGGGAGGCCCCAGAGCAGTCTCCATAGTTGACAGCATTCGTTTTCCATATAGTTTCACTCCACAGGTGGGCTGGGGCTGCTCAGGGCAGGAACTGGGCCGGGAGCCTCCCACATAGGTCCCGGCAAGAACTAAACTGGGGGCACAGCCCAGCTCAGCATGTGGGTCCACATGGGCCGGGCCTGGGATTCAATCCTTGGTCTCCGGGGCCACAAAGCGAGTTCTTAACCCACTGAACCATCCCAGCTTCCCTACAATTACGAATATTATGAAAGGCAATAGGGCTAATAACCTAAATCTGAAGCTGTAATAGTAATTGTCATAATATAAGCAGTACATAGACATATCTATATATGCATGCTCTAAACTCCCGCTGTCTTAAATTCCAAACCAAGAGATTCATCTCTTTCCTTCCCCCGTCTAGACAAGGAATTGCTATTTTCAGCTACATTCTCAAAAATCCAACTGTTCCATCACTGAGCAAGCCCAGCATCCCCTTTGTTTAAGGTTTTTTATTCCTAGTATCTGTCCAGGAATACAAAGTGGGTGGAATGCAGGTGCTCCATAAATGCTTCCTGATCTAAACGGAATCCTTTTCATTCTGGAAATCCTACTAATTCAAGTTTTATCTTTTTTTATGAATAATCCTCTGATCCTAATTCACAAAGATACTTTCTACTTGGAAATCATTTTAATCATCAGCTGCTTGCTTTGTGTATCATGGCTTTTAACATATTATGTAGCGTTATGGTCTTGGTTTTTCTATTTTATAATTACATGTACACAACTTGATTATATATTCCTTTCAGAGGGAGTCTTATGAACTGTTTCTCTTAGAATAGAACTCAGACACAGCACAGTGTTCCAATGAATGGATGCTTGCTAAGTTCTAGTTTAGCTTCCATCTAGGTGGGAAAAAAATTTTATATATATATACAATTTATTTATTTATATATATAAATAACTTTAATTCCTATTGTTACTTTTCAATGATCATATTGTCTCTAAAAATTAAATTAGAAATTATAAAACTCAGATTTAATGTGGAGAAAGGATGAAAAGGGATTTTTCAAAATCCCTTAAAAACTTTATTGGAAATGTTTCTTGACTTAGTTTTGGTTACACAAGTTGTAACTCAACCGATTGTATACTATTTTTTACTTCAATATAAACATCCCCAATGGGTTTTTACTGTACTTTTACTGTCAATAAAAACTTCAAATATATAATAAAAAGTCTGCATATTTGCAGAAAAAAAGGGGGAATGTATGTATTTGAGACATGAAGAAAGTTAGGAAAAAATACAGTTGTCATAAGCACTCCTAACCTTCTAGGGATACTGGGCACGCTTTCCTACATTTCTGTATTTTTGTTCAGTGATATAACTTAAATGATTTCTTACACATCTTTGTAGCTGGGATACATCCATCCACACAGAACTGCTCAGAAGGGGAAAAATGTTATCACAGTGACACCTGCTGTTTTTTAGCTAGAAGTCTCAGATTCCACAGATTCTTTAATGTCAAAATTTTCCTTAGTGAAATTAAATATCAGTGCTTTCCATGTGAACACATTGTTTATTTGATACAGAATTAAGTTTCAAAACATGACCACATTTTTTTTTGCTGACAATGCTCTTGTAATTTTATGAACTATTTTCTTAAAAATGGTACATTTCCCAAAGGCTGCATAAGCATGCCCAGAGTACATGAAGTTTTTAAAGATTTATTTTTATTGTTTTTGACAGAGAGAGAGATACAGAGACAGAGAGAAGGGGGAGGGCCCAGAACAGTCTCCATGGTTGCACATCATCGGTTTTTCCACATAGTTTCATTCCACAGGTGGGCACAAGGCTGCACAGGGCAGGAACGGGGCCGGGGTCTCACCCTGGTGAGAACTGAACTGGGGGCACTCCCCAGTTCAGCATGTGGGTCCGCACGGGCCAGGGCCGGGATTCGATCCTCGGTCCCCAGGGCTGCAAAGTGAGTGCTTAACCCACTGAGCCATCCCGGCTTCCCCTATGAAGTTTTTAAAAACACGATTTAACTTGTGGCTTTATTTTAAAATTCTCTACAAATCCTATTTTAAGGGAATGCATTATATAAAATCTTAAAAATACTTGTAGGTTTATTTCTTCAAAGAACTGTAATTTTAGCAATATGGGCAATTTTACAGAAATGAAGAATTACATTTATGATAGAGAAACTTTTAAACATAATCTAGCTAACCTCATATATTGAGTTTATTCTCCCAGTTTTATTAACCTATAATTGACGTGAACATTGTATTAGTTTAAGGTGTACAACATGATGAGTTATGTATAGATTGTGAAATGATCACAATAAGTTTTGTTAACATCCATCATTTCAGTTAATTTTTTTCTTGTGATGAGAACTTTCAAGATCTATTGTCTCAGTAACTCTCAGATACACAACGCAGTATTATTAACTATAGTCACCATACTGTACATTACATCCCCAGACCTTAGTAATCTATCTGGAAATGTGTACCGTTTGACCCCCTACACTTGTTTTGACCGCCCCTTACATTCGTCAATCACCAATCTATTTGCTGCTTCTATGCCTTTTTTTTTAAAGATTCTACATATAGTGCGATTGTGCAGTATTTCTCTGACAATTCAGTTAGCATGTTCTCAATGTTCATGTTGTCACAAACGGCAGGATTTCCTCCATTTTTATGGCTAGGTAATATCTACCACACACACACACTGCATTTTCTTTTATTTTTAATTTTTTTACGATTTATTTTTGTTTTTGACAGAGACAGACAGAGACAGAGAGAGAGAGAGACAGAGAGAAGAGGGAGGGCCCAGAGCAGGAACTGGGCTGGGGGCCTCCTGCATGGGAGGCATGACCTGGTGAGAACCAAAATAGGGGCACACCCCAGTTCAGCATATGGGTCTGCACGGCTGGGGCTGGGATTTGATCCTTGGACTCAGGGCTGCAAGATGAATGCTCAATCCGCTTAGCCATCCTAGCTTCCCCACTTCCCTTATTTTTTTATATTAAATTTATTGGGGTGACATTGGTTAGTAAAATTATATAGGTTTCAAGTGTACAACTCTATAATACATCATCTGTATGTTGTGTTGTGCTCACCACCCAGAGTCAGTTCTCCTTCCATCACCATATACTGACCCCATCCTTCAGCTACCAACCCCCTCCCCCCTCCCCTCTGGAGGCCACCTTCTGTTGTCCGTGTCTGAGTTTGTTTTGTTTGTTCATTTGTTGCTCTCCATTTTATAGTCCACACGAATGAAATCATATGGTTCTTGTCCTTTTCCATCAGATTTATTTCATTAGCATGATACTCTCAGGATCCATCCATGATGTCATTAATGGCAGGATTTTAGTCTTTCTTATGGCCAAGTAATATTCCACTGTGCATGTATGTCCCACACCTTTTATCCAGGACACTTACGTTGTCTCCATGTCTTTGCCACCGTGATTAATGCTGCAATGACTACAGGGGTCCATGTATCTGTACAAATAAGTGTTTTCATATATTTCAGGTACATAACCAGAAGAGGGATTTCTAGGTCACATAGTGGCTCTATTTTTAGTTTCTTGGAAAACCTTCATACTGTTTTCCATAGTGGTTGTATCAGTTTACATTCCCACCAGCAGTGTATGAGGGTTCCTTTTTCCCACACGACCACTCCAGCACTTGTTATTCCTTGTCTTGATAACAGCCATTCTAACAAGTGTGGGGTGGTATCTCATTGTGATTTCAATTTGCATTTCCCTAATAGCCAGTGAAGTAGAGCATGTTTTCATACTCGTATACCTGTTGGCCATTTGTATATCTTCTTGGGAAAAGTATCTGTTCAGGTCCTCTGCCCATTTTTAATTGGACTGTTTAGTTGTGTGAGTCCTTTATGTAGTTTGGATAGTAGCCCCTTATTATTTGTAAATAGCTTCTCCCACTTGGTTGCCTTTTTGTTTTGTTGATGACGAAGCTTTTTAGTTTGATACAGTCCCGTGCCTTTGTTTATTTATTTATTTGCTTTTATTTCCCTTGCCTTTGGGGTCAAGTTCATAAAATCCTCTCTGAGATGAAAGTTTAGTGTTTTCTTCTATGTGTTTGATTATCTCATCTTATATTTAAGTCTTTAATACATTTTGAATTAATTTTTGTGGATGGTATCAAATAGTAGTCTGGTTTCATTCTTTTGAGTGTGATTTTCTGATTTTTCCAGCACAATTTATTGGAGACTTTCTTTTGTCCATTGTTTCTGGTCCCTTTGTCAAAAAGTAGTTGTCCAAATACCTAAGCGTTTATTTCTGGGCTCTCAATTCTGTTCCATTGGTCTCTGTTTTGTTTTCCTGCCAATACCATAATAGTTTGATTATTGTAGTTTTGGAATATAATTTTAAGTCAGGAAGTGTGATACCTCTGGCTTAGTTCTTTTTTCCTGGGATTATTTTGGCTATACAGGGTCTTTTGTGGCTCCAAAGAAATTTGACAATTGCTTGTTCTATTTCTTGAAAAAAAAAAATGTCATTGGGATTTTGATGGGATTGCATTAAATCTGTGTATTACTTTAGATAATATGGCCAATTTAACTATGTTGAGTCTTTCAATCTATGAGCATGGAATATCTGCCCATTTCTTTATGGTTTCTTCAGTTTCTTTCAACGATGTCTTATAGTTTTCAGCGCATAGGTCCTTCACATCCTTTTAGTCCTACATACCCCATTTTCTTTATCCATTCACCTATCCATGGACACTTACGTTGTTTCCATATCTTGGATATTATAAATAATGCTGCAATGAACATGGGGAAGATAACTCTTCCAGATATGTATTTCTTTCTTTTGGATATACACCCAGAAGTAAAATTGCTGGATCATATGGTAGTTAAAATTTTAATTCTTTGAGAAATATCCATATTGTTTTCCATAGTGGCTGCACAAATTTGCATTCCCACCAATATTGGACAAGGGTTTCCTTTTCTCCACATCCTCACCAACACTTATCTCTGGTCTTTTTGGTAACAGTCATTGTAACAGCTGTATCTCATTGTGGTTTTGGTTTGCATTTCCCTGATGATTAGTAATATTGAGGCTCTGATAACTATAGCTTTGTAATATTGTTTGTAATCAGGAAGTATGATACCTCAAGCTTTGTTCTTGTCTCAAGGTTTCTTTGGCTACTTGAGGATCTTTTGTGTTTCTGTACAAATTTTAGGACTGTTGTTTCGCTTCTGTGAAAAATGCCACTGGAATTCTGATAGGGAATGCATGAATCTGTAGTATGAACATTTTAATAATATTCTCCTAATCCACAAACACAGAATATCCTCCATTTACTTGTTTCTTCTTCAATTCCTTTCATCAGTGTCTACAATTGCTATTTTCAGTACAAGTCTTTCACCTATTTGGTTAAATTTATTCCTAGGGATATTACTTTTTGTGATGTGATTGTAAGTGGGCTTGTTTTCTTCATTTCTTTCTGATAATCTATTGTTAGTGTATGGAAACAATAAATTTTTGTATATTGATTTTTGAACCCTGCAACTTTACTGAATGTGTTTATTAGTTCTAAGAGTGTTTTCGTGAAGTCTTTACAATTTTCTATACATAAATAAAACCGTCTCTATATGCAGATGAGCTTGCCTTCTATTATAGTCAAAAATTTTCACTCATAAATGGTGATGGTATTTCTCTGGAGGCTAACTTTTATACCTCCACCTGGTCTCAAGCAACTATGACTTTCTTTTTTAAATTTAAGGGGGTGGAAGGGAACAATTATCCCCAGAGAATGATAGAAACCACATATTCTGCATCCAATTCAATTTTTAAAAGGTATAGTACGGCTCAGGTTGGTGCGGGGTGAATCCACTAGCCAAGGGGCAGGATGCAGTGTAAGGGACTGGCTTTCTGCATGTTCTTTTCTTGCTTTAAGTAAATGCTGGACCACTTGAACATGGTGCATGCTGACTACTATCAGTAAATGTAGATGGATGAAAGCTTCCAGGTAAAAGATAATCAGGTAAGAAGAAAAAAATAATCTAGTTACACAGTTTTTTAAGAGCCACATCTAAACCATAATGGAAAGTCCAGCAGCAGATAAAGAAATATATACCATCTAAATACTAACCGGCGCATGCAGTCTATTTAAATGTTTTTTTTAAAGTATAGATTTTAAAGCAATATAAAATGAGATAAAAACATTAACAGAAATAGAGGTTACGGTAATCAATTTAAGACTCAATTCTAAACTTGGAAGAGAATTCTAAACTTGTATGTACCTAATAACAAACCTTCAAAATAGACAAAACAAAATTGACAGAATTACAGGGAGAAATTCAAAACTCCACAAGAGCAGAAAATTTCAACACATCTCAGAATCTGAGAGATCAAACAGAAGGAAAACCAACAGTTAAAACAGAAAGAATTTGAATAACACAATTACCAAGTCTGGTCTAAAAACGGATACCCAGGAAGTGAAAAATATGCATACTTTCAATCACTAATGAAACATTTACAAAAACTGTTATTTTAGGTCATAAGGCAAATCTCAACAAACTTCAATGTATCAATTTTATATGGAGCTTTTCTGTGACCACAATCCAATTAAGGACAGAATTAAAAAATCTGCCTTTTAGGAAATGAAAGAAAAACTACACATATGCATGTTAAAAAAGAAATCATAAAAAAAACCAAAAACAAAACTGAAAATACTTAGAACATAAGAACAAACATTTCAATAGCACTTAAAAGTGACAAAACATTTCATCACAGAAGAACCCTGGGAGCTACACAGAACCCACATGTTCTCTGCTCCACAGCACTAACAGCAGAAATGATGTACACCACGTAATTACTGTATAAAAAATTGGTATGTACATGATACATATCAAAAGTGACTTGGAAACTGAGAAATATAAGGGAAAGTGTTCACAAGTAAAAACATTAAGAGGCAGGCAAACCAAGGCTCTTAGAAGTTACCTTGAATAGCTAACGAAGTTACAAAGACGGTAGTATGTTACTGTCTAAATGTCAACAAGGCCATTAATTCTTTGTGGTTCAAGAAGTCCCTTAGATCCTTACATAACGTATACAAACTCATATGGTGAAGCATTTATTATTCATACACGATGAACTGCTGCCCAAGCCGAGTGACCACAGCTGGGAGCGCATTCCTGCTCACACGCACAGCCCAGATTTCTCGGTCACAGCGTCTGCTCCATGGTGCCCTGCAATGAATTGCATTCCAAGTACCGCCTGCAGCACAAAGGGAATTTTCATTGCGGGGGCCCCTCCCGTGTCATGTGGGGGGTATTTTTGGAAGTATGTTTCCCCCCGATTCACCGACAGAGAATTAAGAAAATTCCAGCCTGCCTTAGTGTCAGCATGCACGCTCTTTTCAGGCCAGGTACCCGAGGATGATTGATGAGCCTGTCAAGCCTACAGTAGCGGACGGAGAAAGCTGGCGGAGGTTCAGTGTTATTGAAAGAAATCTCAAATACGGATTTCATCTCCCCTATTAACTTTAATCACATTTTCAACATGCGGCCAAGAATGAAGCTTTGACAGAAAGCCATAAATCGACACAAGCGAGCATTGTCAGCTTTGGCACCAGCCGCGCTGAGATAACATGAGAGCGGGGTATTTTCTTTCTTGTGCCTTTTCTTCCTGAAGAGCAATAAAAAATTCCCGAAAGATTTAGCCATACATCAAATTCATTTGTCATAGATCTCTTGAAAGTATTGCATTTAATTTGCTTCATTTGTGGCAAATAAAAAAAACACACAACAACTTAGTTCCTCAATTAAACTGTGAAGTGCAGATATTTAAAGATCACAGTGATGACAGGATTGGCACGTGTTCCATCACGATACACGTGCCGACGAGAACAGACGTGACGCACTCAAAAGGATTTGCATTCCACATGGGTCCCTGGCCACGTGGGCAAACACTTCGGGTACACTGAAAACCAGAACCTTCTACGGTTCCAGGGCGCCCCTTAGCAGACTTTGCAGATTACTTACTAAACAGCTGAGACATGTATAGACAGACATTATTTACCTTACAAAGCTTACCCAAAACAGACGCGAAAGTGAGGTAAACGCGATGGGCAAGGTTATGGTTCTTGGAAAGGCTGAAAGTCAGCTATATTTTTGGTAAGCTTTTCCTTCTAAGCATGTTTTAGAAGCTGAACCTATTAAGTGCTGAAGGCCACAAAACTTAACGTGCCTGTCTTGTCACCCAGTGGGACGCATTAGCTGCACTGCAAAATCTGGACCTTTCCCAACAGGCAGATCTGAGAGCAGCATGGCCGCCTTCGCCCCAGGAGAGACAGGTTCGGACCCTCCTTAGACGGCATCTGTGCTCCCAGGGCAGCGGTTCTGTGTACGTCACTCATGGAAGAACACGTTACACAGCCTTCAGTAGCCAAGGAGGCTGTGACAGGATCCACTCTATCTGCCTTCTAAGCCCAACAGCAAACTGGCGTCAGCCCCGTATAAGAGTGATTTAAAGGACTTTTCGCTCCCAGCTGCCTATGCTTGAAGTTCTCTGAGATACTCAATGGAAAAGACCAATTCCGGTCTACAAAGAGTAAATGTATCCCACTTTCCTCCTACTCCTCTCCATTCAAACAATCACATAGAGGCACTTAAAACTGGAAAAATGTAGCACTTTTCTGCTATTGCTTCCATTTAACCATTTAATTAAGACTCCAGTAGCAGTTTCTTTCTTCCAATATGAGTGCCATCGAATATATTGCTAAGCGTGACGCAGAGGCTAAGTGGTCTGGTAGGAACAGGTTTTTCGGGGGGAGTCAATGTTTTCTCACTGGTTTGTAGCTGTGGTGGTTCAGGCTCTTAGAAGGTGGAAAACCTTGCCAGGCCCTTCTCCAGCTCCGCATACTGTTCTTTAAGCCTCTCCACCGCCCTGCTGTGTTCTTCATCCACCTCGGCCTGCTTGTCATGCTGTTCCTCCATGAACTCATCCCACTGGGTCACGTGCTGTCTTTCCTTAGCTAGCAAATGGTCATTGTAAATCTGAGAAAAGAAAAAGTGAAAGTCATGTGACACTTTCCAGACTAATTTTCTTATGTAGGAGACAAACGTAACTTTACCTCTTTATATTTGGTTACCATAGCAATCAGCTTGAACATCACAATGAGAAAACTGTGTTCTAGTTCTAATGCTTATCAAGAGGAAAATGACGTAGTAGAAACATCTAAGGCTAGGGCTTCTCTTACTATGACTGAAAATGATTATTCACATTTCTGATGTTTCAAAAATGTCTAGTATCTTTAAATAACAAAACCAAACAATTCAATTTCTCCTCAAATTCCACTTAACGACATATAAATTTTTATACAAGTTTGAAGACTATAAGCTGAAAGAACCATTGTTATAAGAAGTTAAAATTCATGTCTTCTATAGAATGCTTTGTAGATGCACTAAGAACAGCAATATATCATTAATCACTGAAGGAGAATACAAGGAATCTCTTCTGGTTCACTTCCATTCCTTAAAGCAAACAATTACCAAAAGCATCTATTGTCAAATACCTAAATTCTTCTTGAGATGCTCCTTAATATTTCTATATGAGGAAGAAAAATTTTCTTCTTTTGATTACTACAACCATAAAGATGAAACAATGGATAAGTAAAAAAGGGCATAAATTTAGTATAATTTCAATTATCTTTGAATATGTGTAACAATGAGCTAAATAGAGTATGAAAAATATAGCATTATATCCATGTCTCAAATATTCTACATACATGTCTTCAGAAGTTTTAAAACAAGTCAAGTTCTGTTAAACAAACAAGCAGAAACCATGACAGATATAAACCATGAAAACCTACAAAGCACCTAAATCCACTGCTAATTCTAGTGCACTAATGTAAACAGGACACCTGGTGTCCTTAAGACATGGGGAACTCAGACAGACGTGGCCACCAGAAAGAGAGCTCATAGGAAAGATAAAAACAGGTTTTAAAGTGGCCCGTAACGTCCTTGCTGTTCTGGCTCCTGTCTCATCTGGGCCATGAGAAGCAGGACGAGGAGCTAGGGAAGCCCCCCTGCTCTACGTGTCCAGGAGACGTGTTTTTCTGCCAGCTGTTCTGTTTGTCTCATCTACTTCTAAAAAACCTTCTTAGGAAACACAGATGAAGAAATGAAGGCCAATGACACTGAATTTACTTCTCCATGGTCACTCAGCGATGAAGCTGTAGATTCAGACTTAGGTCTTTCTAACATCTGTGCCTTTTCTATCACAAAGTTCAAATCCGATCGTGTAGTGAAGTTGCTTTCACCAGACAGAAAAGCAGGGGCTCCTGCAAGAGCCTGTCGCAGATCTGATCTGAAGTTCCTCAGCGGAGGCTTTTCCAGTGAAGAGGTTCAGTGAGTCTGAAGTTTGAGTTACAGTCAAGCATTTTCCTAAACTATGTCCCAAAGGACATTATAATGGTGAGGAAAGAGGGTCATCCAATAAATTTGGGAAGCAGGTTAAGCAAAACGCAAAACATTACTTTTTAAGTTCTCAGCTTCATGGATTATAATTCCCCAAAGGTTGAATGAAACATGAAGAATTCATCAAACTCTTTTCATGGAACTTTTGCAAACTGATTATATTCTAAGAGAAAAGCTATCAGACTAAAAGAAAAGAAAAATGAAAATAAAAACTTCCTCAAAACTGAATCTTGCTTTAGCTGCAAATTAATTCTTCATAAATACAGAGAGTTTTAATATCCATGCTCAGAATTTGTTCTTTTTCACTGAAGCACCGTGACCAGCTCAGCAGACCCGTGATTTGGGTCACACGAAAGCCCTGGCCCCAGGTCGCATTCTATTCAGTGCATCTCAATGGAGAAAAATGAAGATTTGGGGGCATGCAAGCCTCACTTCAAATTCCGGTTCACTAATAAGCTACATGACCCTGAGCAAGTTAAAATTTCTTTCCCTTTAAAATGAAGAAAATAGAAATACTTCATATTCATGAATAATATTTATGAAGACCAGAGCTAATGCATATCAAGTTCCTAGCTCATTGCCTGTGGTACTTAATAAAAGGCAACTATTGTTTTTATACAAATCATAAGCAAAGCATCTGGAAGGCAGATCTAACCACTTTTTATCCTCCCCAATTAAATGTTTTTTCTTTAATTTCAGTAATTTTAGAAATAGATTCTTGTAATAATTCACGTAATAGGGGCAACTCAAATAAAAGTAATAGTTTTCCTCTACCATTCCCAAATTCTTCAGTCCTCCTAAATCCACCATTTACTATTTTGCTATAAGACTTTCATTAAAATGTTGTCAAATGTTACCAGGTCTATTTTATAGCTTCAGAATATTATGTCTAAAGACCAAGACATGCAAAGCAGCTTTCTCACCAAGATTCTCCTGGGCCTCATGGTCCAGGTGGAGAGAAGCTGAAGGCTGACGAACCCAACCAAAAATCTAGTCTTGCTTTCTTAAGTCACTCTACCTATTCTTAGTCTCCTACTTTTAACAACAACGACTGCTCGTCAATCTTGCATTCTTCCCAACATTTAATAAAGAGAAAATGGAAGGGCAGCTTATACATTTATGTATTGATAATACTGTGGTCTTCACATATAAATAAATCTCAGCTACCTGAAAATAATAGCTACCTGAAACATAGTTGAGAATCTTATGGTAAGACCTTTAGTCAATAAAAAAAAGAGACCACAAGTCTGTTTGCAGATACTAGAAACTATAGTATTCATGAACTGTTCCTCTGATTCTGAATCTCATTACCCTACTTCATACAAAATTCTAACCAGGTTAGTTAACTGGCTTCCAAAACTAGAACACATTAAAAGTCACGAATTAGAAAGAGAAATGCACATAAATGAGACAGGAAGAAAAGAAAGGCATTGGCCTACAGTTAAGGGGAAGACAGATAACAAAAACTTAAACACACAGTATCTGAGGGCATTTGGAATAGAGACACACTCTTTCTCCCTGATTCCCTGAGGACATCCTCATATTAACTGTAATACAGTCTCAAGAATTGTATATTCTCAATAATTCCCCATTCATGAAGAAAATTAACCTATAACATTTCATTTATTTTTGTAAAAACCAGAAAAATATGGAGTATATTTTCAAAGATTTCCATCCCAAACAGTTAAAGTTACAAAGGTAGCATGCTTAAAGATGAAAATCTCCGCTTTGTGGTAAGCCTGGCTGTCCAGCACAGTTCATTTCCTAAGACTTCTTGACCCATGAGGGTTTAGTTTATTGCATGTAACAGAAAAATCCCTAATGAGCTGTGTCTTACACATCACCTACAAGAAAGCCAGAAAGTACTCGAAGGCAACAGGAGTGAAGACCAGCTTCGGGTGTACCTCTTCAAATGTAAGAACATGAGACGGGACAGCATCACTGGAACAGGGAGCTGCTGAACCTGAAGCAGCAAATAGCCCACCTGTCGTTCTTCAATTCCACTGCAACCATTCTAACATCAGCACGCGCCCCAGTCCACACAGGAGGAAGCTCTACAATCCAAAGATTCAGCCTAACACATCAGTGAGTTTCTTTACAACGAAAAGGAACTCTCAGAAATAAAGGGACTTGGGAAAGCCGGGATGGCTCAGCGGGTTGAGCGCTCGCTTTGAGGCCCCGAGGACCGAGGATCGAATCCCGGCTCCGGCCCAGGCGGACCCACATGCTGAACTGGGGAGTTCCCACAGTTCGGTTCTCTAGCTGTCTCTGTCTCTGTCTCTATCTGTCAAAAGTAAAATAAAAATAAATATGTACTGAAGATAAAATAATTACTCTCTATAAATATAAAAAGATAAAAAAAAAAAAAAAAAAAGAAATAAGGGGACATCTTTTCTGAATACGGAGCTAACTGTTGGGTCAGCAACAGCTGCACAGGTCACAACTTCAAACACAGTATTTCTGCTTTTGTTTAATAAATGGGGTCCTACATCAGATTTAGTCTGAAATGAGGATTCCTCTAATTAGCACATTTGAAAAACTGTGCGCATAACTCACCACACTTATATTCAAACAGAGTCATGCAAATCTAATAGGAAGTGAGTTACCCCGCCCCCCAAATCCTTTCCCTAGTTATCTTTTTACCAGGTATTAATAGCTTGATGGGTAGCCACAGATTTCTTCCTATGCTTCTATAGATATATTTCTCTCACACCAACCAAATGAAGTCACATTACATACGGTGGTCTGCAGCTGTCGTCTTTCCGTGATGCTGTGACAGTCACTCGCGGCAAACCAACAGCAGGGGCGTGGGAGAGGGCTGCCCTGGGCGAGCACAGGAACAAGGTGCGCTGTCTGCACACGATGTCACCCAATGACACAAACAACTGAAAGGCTGTGCTTTATGCCACCAGGCACTGGCAACACTGAATAATATCAGCGATAAAATACCCCTAAACCAAAAAGCTTTTTCTTTGGTCTAAGTTCTAAGCAGTTGCTGAGGTTATTATTAGCAAGGATGGGAAGAGAATGGAACCCTTGTGCACTGTTGGTGGAAAGATAAAATGGTGCAACTGCTGTGGAAAACATATGGTGGTTCCTCAAAAGCATTAAAAATAGAATTACCGTATGATCCAGTAAGTCCACTTCTGGGCACATATACAAAAGGATGCAAAGCAGGACTCTGAACAAACACATATCCCATTAGAGGTAAATTTAAAGACAATCCTGAAGCCGAACCTTATCTAGGACCACGTGTATAAGTGAACTCTGGGACATATAATGAAAAAATTTCTGCACACATTAGTCTAAGGCAGTGATTCTCAACTGGGGAGTGCTTGACTCTCCTGTCCCCCAGATATTTGGTTACCACAGCCCAGGTTATGGGAAGGTTCTCCTGGCATGTCCTCTCAGGGCAAGGAGGCTACTAAACACCCTGCAAAGCACAGGACGGCTTCCACACAAAGAGTATCCGGTCCAAATGTCAACAGTGCACAGACCGACAAACTCAGGTCTGAGAAAAAAGCTGAATAAACCAATTAAGGTCTAAAAGTCTCTTTGCAACACATCCATAAAAGGTATGCCATTCCTTTTATATATGCCTTACACAAATAGAAAGTGTTTACTTTGGTAAGAAGTGTCAGAACAACAATGTCAGTAATGATTTTAAATAGAATATTATATACTGATCTATTTATTACTCTGCATTTTTCAAACTCGGTCAAGAACAATACATAACCCATGCTCTCTCTCTGATCTCATGAAAAAAATCAAACAGATGTATAACTGAATCTAATAAATATTTGTGAACAGGATGAATCAAAGAATTCATGTTTACTTTATTATCTCTATTTTGCTTGAATATGGCTTCAGCGGTCAATGCTTGTGTATGAAACCTAAGTTTAAACTATTCACAGATGTTAATGAGCTCATCTCGCTTGGCATATTTGTAAGTCAGTGAATTTCATTAAGTTATTGCATTTTCATTTCACCACTCTTATTGCTAGAGCCCTAAACACAACTTTCTGTTAGTGGGTGGTTTTCAGGCCATATGTCAAACAACTGGGGAATGTGCATTTATTGTTCTTCTGAATATGCTTTCAGATATCAATTGTGGGAAATGGGATTTGGATGAATGACGTTTATCATAATTTACTTCCCACAGAATTCCACAAATTGTCTTGACATAAAAGAATTAATGATTAATGGCAATAGTCTATTTTATTCCATTACTACTCCCATCTTTCTTTGTTCTGAGAGCCATTCAAATACACAAAAGGTAGCCAACAGCATCACCAAGAGCAACAATTAGTATTAGATTACAGAATGCAGCTAGGTCAGTTTTGCTTTGTACATATTTTCTACAGGAGAAACTAAACTTTACCTCTGTCTTTTGTATGTACATAGCCTGAAACCTCCCCCAACATCAAAGTTTTGGCCAAAGCTATATGGCAGTAAGAAAAAAGTCCTTAAAAATCCTTATTTCAAATGATTTGTTAACTAGATAAGCACTTAAAAGAAATAAAGACTAAAGGTTTTTTGTCTTGGAAGACTATAAAGAATTTTTACTTATTTCTGAGTTCTGTCTGAAAAATGCATCTTTGTGTGACTTCTACCTGGTTAATATTATTAAATTACCTTGAGAAAAGAAAATAATCAGGGAGGCTGGGATGGCTCAGTGGGTTAAGCGCTCGCTTTGCAGCCCCAGGGACCGAGGATCGAATTCCGGCCCCGGCCCATGCGGACACATATGCTGAACTGGGGTGAGCTTCCCATGCGGGAGGCCCCCAGCCCAGTTCCTGCCCTGCATGGCCCCTGCCCACCTGTGTGGGACAAAACCATGTTGAAAACTGATGATGCACAACTATGGAGACTGCTCTGGGCCCCTCGCCATTCTCTCTGTCTCTCTGTGTCTCTGTCAAAAGCAATAAAATGAATCTTAAAAAATAAAAGGAAAAAAAAGGAAAATAATCAGGGTGGATGTTTATGAATGAAAGCTGCACAGACTCTATACCAGCTCTTAGTGAAACTCAACAGTTCAGTATATTCTAAAATAGTAAGTTTAATACGTAGTCTATAACAAATAGTTCAGTAACATTCTCTGACATAATATCTACAAGAAATATATTTAAGACTATAATATTCTCAGGGCTTTATTGCTCCTTGAGGCCATTTTTTAAAACAATGAAACGGTACCACGAATGGGCAGGATTCACAGGGGCTTCACCAACTCTAATAGACCACCACAGGGCTCTTACCCACAGTGACTGCTGGCCTCTGCAGGCAGAAAACGCCACCTTACATTTGGAGAGTGATATATAGTTTGCAAAGCTATTTCTCATAAATTATAAAATAAACATCACGGAAGTACAACAGGTATTGAGTTTGTAGATGAGGAGCTGGAAGCTTAAGGGCTTTTCCAAGGGCATATAGCTAGTCAATATAGGGAACAGCCAGAAGGCGACACTGGGTATTTTTACGTCATCTGGTCATTTTCCTACTTACATATGTTTTATACACCAATTGTGAAAAAAAGTTCAAAGTGATAAAAGGAACCATTCCAACTGTAATTTCATTTTAGGTTAGTTCTACTCAAGAATGAAAAGAATTGTCATTTTATCAGAATCAGAAGTGTTCTGACAACATCTTAGAAAGATCCATCATGTGTGAGTGCATATTCATGGAATCAGCTCAAATCACACAGCAACATGCTAGAGGCAGCAGGCTGCACAGAACACCCCTTTTTATTTTGAAAGTCAAGAGAATGGCATGTTATAGCCAGTAACAGCCAGTGCTCTTTAAGAAAAAGTCTTCCAGCTTCTCAAACACAGAAATGCTCCTCCCGGAGCTTTCAACAATTGTTCAATACAGCAATCAAAGTTCTCCACAGTCATCTTTAGAAACACCCTACCAACCAGAACTACTCTACAAACCAGCTCCAGGCCACTGACTCGGACTTCTCGTGTCTTCTGCCTTTGCTTACACAATATCCCTCACCCTTTATCTTTCTTTCATCTTCTATCAGTTGAATTCCTACTCACTGATCAAGGTTGGGCTTGAATGCCACCATCTTCTTGATAAATTACTCCTCTTGCCAAGATCCTACAAAGTTCCCTGTAACTTGACCACAGCTTGTACTTCATCTTGTATTATATTAGCGTTAGTCGTTTGGGACCCCTAGACTTTTGTCTGCTGAGTGTGTGAACTGCCTTAACTAAAATCTTCCACCTAAAGTGTCACTGAGCAAAGTCGAGAACAAAAAAAAAGAGCCTGTCTGTCTGGGCACGGCCATGTGCCCAGTCCTCAACACATCTTCAATGAATTAGCCACTTTTGAATCTTTTTAAGTCACTGCATAAAACAAAACAAATTCTGAGAATTTTTTTTTTTTTATCAAAAGCAACTGCTCATACATAATCTGACGGTACAGCCCAAAGGACCTGCTTTTACCTTTTTACGCTCCAGCGCCCTCTGCTGGAGTCTGCAGACGGAGTCCACAGCCGCTTGCACTGAAATGAAACAGAACCGGGTTTGTCAGCTGCCCTTGCTCAAGGAGAGAATTAATTACCTGGGGGAAAAAACTCCACCTGAATTGTTTTAGATCTCAAAAAACTATGCAGAAACACTCATATTATTTTGGTTGTGGTAGGGTGGCGAGAAAGGAAAAACGTTTTACCAGTATATTCAGGATGTCACTAAATTAAACCACCATCATGCATGAGCTTTGAACTGCAAGCCAAAGGCATTTAAGTACTTGTTCCAATGACAAGTTGTCAGCAACCTCAGAATTCCCTAAAACAGATAAAGTGCACGATAAAGTTGCCACTACATTCTGACTGGGCCTTTCCAGGGGCTCCCCAATTCCTTGGCCCCCACCATTGCCTCCCTCACACATGAGGCAGTACTTGCTGCCCAGAAGCCTCCAACTACCCTCTCCGTCCTCGCCACAGCTGCTGGCTTCTGATTCCTCCCGACGGCCACACATCCAAACTTCTCTGGACTGTTTTCACTGAGTCCTTTCTCGTTCTAAAGGACCAACGCTGCTAGTAATAACTATTACAGCTGCTTATTGAGTGTTACTGTGCGCCAACAGCTGTGCCAAGTACTTTCCACGTATTTATTACTCCCCTTAAGCTGACTTTCCTAGAGAGGATCACTATCCCATTTTACAGTTTTGGCATCTGTGAAAACTGAGCTACAAAGAGGTGTCACTCAAAGAGGTAACATGACTAGTAAGTACAGCAAGCATGATTTAAAACCCCTGACTCCAAAGATCTGACTCTGATCCTCAGCACTCTAGTCCTCATGATTTCATCAATGAAACTGGTTTTAATCCATCAGTTATTCAAACCTCTTCATTTCCTGGATCCTTCTGTAGACAAATGTTTTTATTTCACTGTTAGCATGCAGGCGAAGGGTCAGACGAAAGTCAGGTCTAGAGCTGAGACTTACTATTTGTATAACTGATCTTGGAATGATTGCATGTTCATTCATTCATCAACTATTCAGCATTTGCTCTGTGCCTGGTGTGTCATTGTTATTGCTACTAATCTCTCAGCACCTTAGTTCCTCATTTGTAAAATGCACATAACAACTAATAAGAGGACTTCAGAATTGACATGAGAATTAGATAACATAGTAGATATTGTGCTGAAAATAAATATTAATAAAATTCACTTAAAGCAGTTCTTCACACATCATGAACGATCAGTTCATAACATTCTATTTAAAAGCAGTACTGATAGCTGTTATTCTGACACTTCTTAGCAAAATAAATACTTTTTCACCCAGGTAAGGCATGTGTACAATTAATGGCATATATATTACTGACAGATGTGAGCAGTCAAGAAATATTGTTGCTACCATTATTCCACTTACTGTACTATCCCTACTGAAAGTGCTTTTCTTATTCCTTTCCTCTAATGAAAATGTTTTACTTGTTTCAAAAGCCCAGTTCAAGGTTTTACTGCCTTCATGAAACCTTTCCAGATTTATCTTTTCCCTCTAAAGATTGTCTCTTACGTGGACCGCTTTATGTGGGTTTGTTTACCTGAGTTGTTTCTCAGTGACGCCTCACCACCCAACCTCAATCTGGCCCAGCCTAGGCCACAGGCCCTACAGCAGGGCAGGGAAAAATGTCAGGCCCCCTCCTGTGAGAAATGGTCGAGAGAAAGATTCTGTTTCTAAAAAGTCATTTTAAATCAGAACCATTCTTTTTGGTTATATCAAAGATAATATTTTAGTAGTGGAAATTAGGCTCCCAAACATTGTTCTAACAGAAAAGGAGTTGATTAGATCTGCCTTCTTTCTGAGACATGTTAATATTACATCATCTTTCCCAGGCAATGGTTTTATCATTTCCTGCTTGGTTTTTTTTTTTCCAGGCTCTGAACATAATTAAAAAAAAATTCCATTCTGTGGTCTTTGGGTGCTTCATTTTTTTCAAGTCTTTTTGGGTTTAATCTAATAAGAGTTACATGACTGTGGCATTTATTTTGACATTTGTTATATCCTTTAAAAATTTAATTAGAATACAGCTGAGAAAGTCACACTTATGTTCCTTACCAGAATTGTCTTTGTGCTTTGAAAAAATATCCAATTTTAGAAAAATCAGTCCCTTTGTGGTAACTTACTTTTTAATTCTTTAGCCACACAATAAATCGAAAAGGGTTTACTTCTCAAACTTAATGAAATCTGCTTTTCTAAAGCCTCAGAAAATCACCTGACTACACCACACACTCCCCTTCCATACAATTAGAGACGTGGAGAGGGCAAGGCCCATTCATGCAAACCATCCCATCACTTCCCCAAGACCTCCTAGTTAAACCGAATTCAGAAGGAAGCAGTTTCCCCTCTCATCTCAGAGCTGTAGGAGACTACACTAACCTTAAAAAGCCAAGAGTTTATCAAACTATTGTCTCTCAATGAAAAGATTATTTGAGGATATTAATACTACAAACAGTAATTGTGCCACATATAACAGCTAACAATGTCCCAACTGACTTCACATAAAAGAAACAAATTCATCCTGCCATGGTGTGTATGTGTAAACCTCAACTACGTATATAAGAAAATGGTTTGGGCTTGGATTGGAAGCAGATGTTGGCTGAATTCTCATTCATTCATTTCAATAAACAAACAATAACTTAGTGCTACAATGACCCAGCCCCTGTTCTAGGGACCAGGGATAACGCAGAGCAGTGCGAGTCCCTGAGCTCACAGAATGTTCATCTTTTATTTTTGGTTGTGCAGATGGCACATGGTAAAGATGAACATGCCAGGTGGCGAGGATGCTATGAGAAAAGCAAAGCAAGGTAGGGAGGCCAGAGAGTGCCCGCGTGAGGGGACATGGACGTTACAGTGGCCGAGGAAGGTCGCACTGTTGACATGTGAGCAGAGACCAAGCGGAAATGAGACTGTACAGAAATCGGGGAATAGACTATTCGAGAGCGGGCAGCAAGTGCAAAGGCCCTGAGGTGGGAGCATGCTTGTTACATCAGAGGAGAATAAGGTGACCAAAGCAGCTTGAACAAGCAAAGGGAAAGGAAGATGGTAGAAAGTAAAAGTCAGAGTGGGGGCCGCATGGAGAAACTTCTGGGCCGCTAGGATGATTTTGGCTTTTACTCTCAGCAAGGTAAGGAGATTTGTATATAGTGATGACAAGAGCCAAATTACATGTTCAAAGGATCAGCAGGCTCCTACATGGAGAACTGACTGCAGGGAAGAAAAAGAGAAGTATACAGAGAAGTATGGAGCTACTGGAACAGTGCAGATGGGACGACAGTGGCTCAGACCAGGGTGGTAGCAGTCAGGGGAGTGGGAAATGCTGTGAGTCACAACGCTGAGACAGAAGATTTGCTAATAAAATATATGTGAGGGGATGAAGAGGAAGAGAATAAAAAAGGGAGGAAGGAAAGAAGGGAGGGCGAGAGGGGAGATGGAGGCAGGAGCTGAGGTTTTTCAGCTGAGCAGCTGGGTGAGTGGTGACGCCATTACTGAAATGGGACAGAATGAGGTAAAAGTTTGGGGCATGTTATCCTCAGATGCTTACTGGACATCAAAGTGGACCAGGCAGCTGGATGTAAAAGTCAAGAATTCCGGGGAGGGGTCCAGAGTGAAAACATAAATGTGGAATTAACGACTGGCCTGGATGCTATTTAAAGCTGTGATTCTACATGAGATCACCGAGAAAGCACTGACAAAAGATATCCCAGAACCAAGCCTGAGGGCACCCCGATGTTAAAAGTCAAGGAGAGAGTGGGCACTAACAACGCAGACGGAAGAGGAGAGGTCTGCATTGTGGGAGAAAATGTAAGCGAAAGAGATGTCTCAAAAGAACAGGTGGACTTTTCTTATTATTTCTCAAAGATGCACAGAAGCCAATTCCTGAAGGTGAGGGAACTTGAGTTTTGAGCAGAGCTAGGTTTGCATGATAGTTCTTCCAGTCACTACTGGAGAACCGTGGATGTTAAATCACTATACACTTCAGGTTCCTCAACTGTAAATGGGAAGGATGATAAGTATTTACTTTACAGAATTATGATAGTCAGTGATGAAAACACAAGTGAAAATTCTAACTAGCAACGTGCTACAAAAACTAGTATTTTAAATCATGGGTTCTTAAAGAGTTCTAGGTAAAGAGGCAGAGTGTAGCAAAATCAGATAAACTCAGTCCACTAAATACCTCACAAAATAAATAAAAAGCTAAAAAAGAGTAAGAGGGAAAAAATAATCCATCCTTTACTCAATAAGGAAGAATTATAATTGTGTACTGTAAACTTTGGAAAGTGGTGGCCAAGAACAGGAACACAGATTGTAATGAAGAACTGTGAGACTCTTTCTTAACCTCACCATAACTAGCCCACCCGCAAAAGGAGAAAAAGAAAACAAGTTGACAAAATTCTTAAAACTCTTAATATGCTTTCACTTGTAGAGAAAAAGATATGCAGGGAGGGGGAAGAAACATAATATGTGAGAGGCAGATAAGACAGACAAAGCATCCATTCTGAAAGAAACCCTGTAAAGTTCTCCACGGGTACTTTGTATAATAATACAAAAGAACAATATGAATTTATTAAAAGAGATCAAACATACAGCATGAAATGAAACATGAGATTGTAAAGCTAAAGAAATAAACTGAGAACTATGACAACATCCTCACAGATCTAATAAATCAGAAACAGAAAGGAATTCAATCGTGTAAGACTAAATAAACAACTGGCAGCATTACAAGTATAAAACAGAAAGCAAATACTATGAGGCTTGCCAAAGTTAAAATTCACAAGTGAGAAGTTGGGAAAAGACATGCAAGAGAAAAGGTGTAAACGTCCTAGCCCCTCCATCTCTCGTGGCATTATTTAATGCAAAAACAATAACATGGCTCTAACTCTAGAATAGTGTTTATTACTTTTCTTTGAATGATCTTTTAGTTCATTATTATCTCTTATGGTAAAGAAACACTTATTTTAAGATCTTTTTTTCAGCTTTACTTAAGTTTTTATTCTGTTAAATTCAAATAAAATTTAAAAGTAATTTAAAGATTGTATGATCCCATTCACATCAGAAGCTCTCTCTCCCCTTCATACCTTGCTTGCTGTCTATTCATTCAGCTATCAGCCCTCCACCCATCTTCCATTTGCATATACACCAAGATGTCTGGGATGATGTTCTCCAAAGTGAAAAAGCAATGACTGTCTTTTAGGTAGTTATTAAGAGGACTTATTGTTTCTCTTTCTTAGTTTTCTTATTTATTTGTTTTTCTTATTACTTAATATGCATCCTTTGCTTAAATAACAAAAAAAGTAGTCACTAGGTTACCACTTTCTCTGTGACAGGGCTTACTTCTTACATGTTCTAGTGAAGAATTCTCTCTACGTCCCACCATAATACTCAAGGAAATACATTTTAGCATAACACTCATTTGAAATAAAGCAATATATTAAAAAAAAAAAAAATCGCTGGCTTACATCTCTGGAGAACTTGGTTTAGGTTGTCTTGCATTGTTTCTCTACATTTGGGAAGAGTATGTTCATTTGTTTCATGGATCATATTCCTCAAATTTTCGAGGACTCGTATTTCTCGAAGACCACGTTTTTCCTATTAAAAGAAAACAAGTGACTAGTACATGCTGTGTCTTAAATCTTAGTAATTACTTTCCGGGATTTTTACCCAGGTTTTGGTTGCTATGTTACTACTTATCACTGAAATTTACAGAGCCTTCTTCTAATTATTTGGCAATAAACGAGGTCACAACCTGGAGGCGTTTTTTAAAATTATGAAATGCTTCAAAAGTTGCAATGTGAGTAGTATTTTAAAATGGGCATGAAAATACTAAAAGCACAAGACACCTAGACTGTTTCATTCTGTACAGCAAAGAAACTAGATTTGATTTTAAATTTCATTGTTTTGTTCTTACCATATTATACTCTATATTTATTTTCTTTCAAATAAAATTATGAGGCAGCTACTTCTCTGTGCAGAAGAGTTAATATCGAGGGCCTAAGGCAACTGCCCATAGAAAGGCCCCCTTGCAAGGCAGGCCTCTGGCTGTGGGCTGGGAACTTACACTCATATAAAACCTTCTGTGAGTGATGACCACCTCGTTCCTTCTGGGAGTCTGGAGTGTGGAGACATGGTAGACAGAGACTGCCTACTGGGCCAGTCCCTGATAAAAGCCCGGGACTCCGAGGCTGAGACAAGCTGAAGCAGATGACACTGCACAGGTGCTGTCACAGCTCACTGCTATGTGGTGGCTCCAGACTCCTCCCCATGCATCCGTGTCCTTGATTTTGCTCCATGTTGCTTTGCCAGAAAAATACTTAAGCCACATGCACAACCATATGCTGACTCCTTGAGTTCTTTTAGTGTGGTCTTCTTGTCCCCTCCCCACTTGAGGGTGGGCAAGACTTAGTGACTTGCTTTCAAAGAATAGAGTAGGGAATGAGAAAAATATTGACAGTGGAAGCAGTAAACGTTGACATCATCAGAACTGTCATGGTGATAGCACTGCCTGATGTGATGTGGTACTGTTCCCCAAAACTCTTAAGCCCACTCTAATCTTACTATAAAAACAAATCAGACAAACCCAGATTGGGTGACGGTCTACAGTAGGGGTCTCCAAACCCCGGGCCAAGGACCACTACTACTAGTCCGTGGCCTGTTAGGAACTGGGCCGCACAGCAGGCCATGAGCAGTGGGTGAGTGAGCGAAGCTTCGTCTGTATTTACAGCCGTTCCCCACTGCTCACATGATGGCCTGAGCTCTGCCTCCTGTCAGCTCAGCAGCAGCATTAGATTCTCATAGGAACGAGAACCCTACTGTGAACTGTGCATGCTCATCCCCCCTCATCCCCTGCCTTGAAAATTGTCTTCCATGAAACCAGTCCCCTGGTGCCAAAAAGGCTGGGGCCCGCTGGTCTATAGGATGCCGGCCAGTACTCAAGACTGTCAAGACTGTGAGAAACAAGGACGCTCTATGAAACTGTCATAGACCTAAGAAAACTAGCCATGACTATTAAATACAATGGGTGCCCTGGGTTAGATCCTGGAACAGAAAGAGGACTGGAGTGGAAAAATTGGTGAAATCCAAATAAAGTCTGCTGTTTCTGAACAATAATGTACCAATGTCGGTTTCTTAAGTGTTTACCAATGTGAATGGTAATATAAGACATTAATAGTGGAAGAAAATGGGTGAGAGGTATACATGAACTCTTATCAATCTTACTGTAACCTAAAATTATTACAAACATTTATTTAAAAAAGGAAAGGTACCGTATTTTCCGGCGTATAAGACGACCCCCTAATTTTACAGTTAAAACATAGGTTTAGGCCTATATTCGCTGTATGAGACTATCCCCCAGTTCCGAGGCTGTAGTCTTATACAGCGAATATAGGCCTCAACCTATGTTTTAACTGTAAAATTAGGGGGTTGTCTTATACGCCGGAAAATACAGTAATAAGTTTGATTGTAAGGAAGTCAGAAGTTATTAGTTATGTTACTGGGGTTTTTGTTCTGCTGTGAGCCATTCTTATGGAGCATCTGGGGTCAGATTTTTACTCTTCCTAATTTTTCCGTAGTAAAAAATTTAAAACTTACACAAAAGTTGAGAGAATGAAATCATGCATCCTCATGTACCCATCACCGAGCTTCAAAAGTTCTCACCTCATATGGCAGATTTTATTCCCTCTGTAACACTTCATACATGCCCTACCCAGAATCGTTCATTCATGTGCAGCAAATCCTACAAGTCTATCATTTCAACTACAGATATCTCATCATCTACCTTTAAAAGACAAAAACTCCTTAAAAATAGATACAATAAAACCACCCCTCACCCCTTTCTCTCACACATACACACTCAACAAATCTTTAATGTCATTAAAAATCAAGGTAGCATTCCCTCAAATGTCACGTTCTTTTTTTATCCCCAAGTTTAAAGCAAAATCTAAAAAGATCCTTATATTGCAATTGGTTGGTATATTGAAATATTTTTGAATCTATAGATTTGCCTTCCATTACTTTTCCCCCTTTTGTTGAAAAAAGGGGGTCATCTGTTGAATGGATCCCCAGGGTGTAATTTAACATGTCCCTTTGTCTGTTTTCTTTCATCTAATTAGCAGTTAAAACCAGAGGCTTGAGATTCAAGGTTTTATTTTTTGTCTATAAAGAATATTTCAGAGGTGGGCTGTGAGCTTTCAGCAGGATGTGGCCAGCATTCTGCCTTCATTCATTATCAAGAACACCTCCATAAAGAGAAGCGTGCCCTCATCAACTCGGGTTATTCTGAGGACTGCTCACATGTGAAAGGCAGTCAAGCACTTGACCCTTTCCACACCAGAGAGGCTAGGACATCTGCCCTGTTGCTGGAACGAAAATGGGGCAACGAAAGGGCCCTGAGGGAGCTCTGTTCAGAATGTTCACTGGAGTCAAGAGAAGAAAAGCTCTGTATGAAGTCGGGAGAAAGTCAACTGCCCAGAAATACCAGCAAACACAGAAAGAGAGCTTAAAATATTAAACTAGAACCTTAATAATTTAAGTAACGCTGCCACCATGTGGCACTTACTCCCTTCCTTTAGAAACAAAATTTTATAGCGATGATGGTGTCATGAATGCTACCTTTTTAAAATACATAAACTATAGACAACTTTCAGTTTGAATGCTGGCCAGTTTTTCTTAAAGTGAACTCCATTTGTGGTACGGGTCGCTCTGCTTTGCCACTCTTTGTGCAACCAAGTAATTCCGGGTGAAGCCCAGGGGCAGTAATTAGAGGACATTATAGTTCGGACCGAGGTAGAGAAGAATTGTAAGTAATGCAGATGTACTTTGAGGGGCCATGTTAGAATCTACTATACAGAAAACACACTTTAACATAGCCTCCTGTCCAGAAAGACCTTGGAGGGCTTCACAATGCACAATGCAGACACCATTGTCCTTTTTGTAGATGTGGAAAGCTGGTTCCAGGACTCCCCACAAATACCAAAATCCTAGGATGCCTCAGTCCTTTAAATAAAATGGCACAGTATTTGCATATAACCTAACTTACGTATATGTCATATCATTTCTAGATTACCTACAGTACCTAATACAATGTAAATGCTTTATAAATAGTTGCATTATTGTGTTGTTTAAGGAATAATGACAAGAAAAATATTTGTACATGTTCAGTACAGACACTACACGTCACCAACAACACAACTGACATGTTTTTTGGTCCATGGATGCAGAGCCCTCACCGAGGGCCAACTCTCTCTCCTTTCCTCTGACAACTGTCCCCCGTCCTGGTTAAAAGAGGTATTGGCTTCAGCAGGAGGTGAGCTCTTGAATATAATAACATATTCAACAGCATAAGAGCAACATTTCTTTTATTTCCCATTTAAGACTCCTACATTATTTAAAGAACAATGATACAAGTGTAATGACACCTGTATCCTACGGACAACCTAGTTGTATGACATTTCACACACTGCTTTCCATCTCTGGGCTGCTTCTATGAAGTGAAGGAGTTAAGAGAATCCACCTTCATTCCCAAGTTCTATGCTTTTTACTACAGAGTAGATAATGAAAGGTATATTTACAAAAATTTTAAATAAAAACCATTCAGTATTTCAAATTAACCAGACTGGCAAAAGAGACGACTTAGGGGAAGGAAATATGACTTATGATATCACTGAATGCCAGAAAACCCACCCTTTCGTCCAAGTTCTCCTACTCGTTTTTCTGAATGATATGAAGCACCTACCAAGCACCAAACATTGTTTTAGGCATTTTGAATACAACGGAAAATTAAAATGCCCCTATTCTCATACTGCCTATATTCTAAGGAAGACAAGTAGTAAACAAGTAAATAATGAGAAAACTATCAAGAGTTTATGGAGGGCAGAATTCTAAGATGGTCCCCAAGATCCCTAGCCCTGGCACATATACACCATCTCAATTATTTACTCAGACCCTCACCTAGGTGCTCTTGTGGGGATACCCTATAGATAGTTAAGGTCCCAAATCAGCTGACCTTAAGAAGGGAGATTATCCCCAGTGGGCCTGGCTTAGTCAGGCGAGCTTTTAACAGGGCCTGGGCTTTTCTGGACAAGCCGGGGTATCCTGCGACAGAGACTGCATCTATGGCGGCGAAGATGTGAGGGGCCATGTGACACGGAATGTGAGTGGCTTCTAGGGGCTGGGGGAGCCCCTGGCTGACAGCCAGCAAGGGGATGGGACCTCCGTTCTGCCACAACAGAGAGCTGAGTCCTGCCATCATCATGTGAGTTAGCAAGAGAGCTCAGAGCCCCACATAAGAGCAAGGTTTGGCCAACACCTTGGTTTTAGTGTTGAGAGATTCTGAGTAGAGGACACAGGTAGATTTTATTCTTACTTCAGTCTCACTAAGGAATTGGGAATGATCTTTATATAGTATGATAAGGGAATAGTCTCTGGATAGTTTTCTGAGTGTCCCACATTATTGTTATCCCACAACAACAATAATAATGAAGATAGCTAACAGCTATTCCTAGGTACCAGATAATGTTCTGAGACACACACATAGACACGCGTACATGCATATACACACACCTTTTAATCTTCACAGCAACCTGTGATGTAGGTACTGCTTGCGTGCAGACTTTTGAGTTACAGCATCTGTTGAACCTACAAATAGTATCTAATGCTGCAGCTCTGTCCTTCAAGCTTTAGTGCCCTGTAGCTTTAAACAGTTCACGAAAAGGCTCTCTCCTTTTGGCAGGTTCAGACTTTCTGATTGGTTAGAGTCTCATTTGAAAAGAAAACCCTAGGGGAAGCCAGGATGGCTCAGTGGGTTAAGCACTCACTTTGCAGCCCCGGGGACCAAGGATCAAATCCCGGCCCTGGCCCATGCGGACCCATATGCTGAACTGGGGAGTGCCTCCCAGTTCAGTTCTCACCGGGGTGAAGACCCTGGCCCAGTTCCTGCCCTGTGCAGCCCCACACCCACCTGTGGAATGAAACTATGTGGAAAAACCAATGATGTACAACCATGGAGACTTTTCTGGGTCCTCCCCCTTCTCTCTGTCTCTGTATCTCTCTCTCTCTCTCTCTCTGTCAAAAACAATAAAAATACATCTTAAAAAAAAAAAAAAGAAAAAGAAAAAAATGGAAAAGAAAACCCCAGTTTACACACAATCACAAAAGTATCTGTAGCTTGGGATGTTACTACTTAATGCACACTGAACCAATTACATATGAGCAAAACAACAGTAATACGAAACAAGCTGGCTGGCTGGTATCAGCACTGCTGAACTTGGCATACAAGATGTGGTGGCAGATGGGTGAGAAAGGTGGGGCCAGGTCACAGAAGGATGCCTGGACTCTATCCTGTAGATGGCAAGTACTATCAAAGGGTTTTACAAAGTGAAATAAGGTCAGAGCTCTCCGGCAGCAGGGGAAAGATTGGACTTGACTGGGTGGATGAATCAGGCACACAAGTCAGGAAGGGATCGACTGATGAGGTCACATCTAGAAGACTTGGACACTGAATATGGGCCCTAAAAGAGACAGAATAGCCAAGAGATGCTCATGTTTTAAGTTGAGTGCTTTGGGTGGATACTGATGCCCTAACTGAGAAAAGAATAAAGACTGATGGGAAAATCCAGACCCATCAGTCTTTAAGATCTTTTTTCTTTCACTGTATCTCATTGTATAAATGAAAAATACTGAGAATGACAGCCATTGAGTACCTCAGAGTCGGCCACAGAACTGGAGCCCTCATCACCTGCTGCCTAGTCTTGTGCTCCTTCCATGACTGGTGATGACTCTTAATACATTTTGTAGATTTTATGAATGCATGAATAGAAATCAGAAGATTTAAAACTGGAGCATTTCCCTTCTGTAGAGTAATATACTAACAATCAGGGCAGCATTTTTACAAAATAAGTCTTAAATACTCACTTCAAATTCTTTCACAAAATAACGGGTTTCACCTTGAATAACTGGTCTGTGATCTAAAAGCCTTGAATGAATTTCTCCAAGATCTATAAAGACAAAATGAAATTAAAGGTTAACCCATGCTAAGTGGCACGATCTCTAGCTTGTTTTATTCTTCCCATGAATACAAAGGCTAAAACTTAGTTTAGACTATGAATTAAGAGGAAATCTCATCCACTGCCAGTAAATTGATATTAGTACTTCTGAGAGCAATTTGCTAATATCTGCTAAAGCTGAAGACATGTATACCTGGTAACTTCTAGCCTACCTAAGTGCTCTAGAAAACCTCTTATGCAAATGAGATACTTATAAATGTTTACTACAGTGAGTGTTCATGCACACATGGATACACAAAATGTGTATACACACACATACACAACGGAGTATCATTTAGCTTTAAAAAAGAAATTCTAACACGTTACAACACAAACTTTGAGAACATGAGGTTAAGTGAAAAAAGTCAATCAAAAAGGATAAAATACTGTATGATTACACTTATGTAAAGTACCTAGAGTAGACCCCGTCAGAGCCAAAACAGGAGGTAGATACCAGGGGCTGAGGGGGAAGGGGGATGAGCAGTTAGTATTTAATGGGGACAGAATTTTAGTTTGGGAAGATGCAAAAGTTCTGTAGATGGATGGTGGTAATGCCACTGAACTGTACCCTTAAACAGTTAAGATAAAATTTCGGTACGTGTACTTTACCATTTTAAATGAAATTTCAAAGAGTTCACTAGGCGTGCACATAGATACAATTACAATTTAGCCTCAACACCCATGCACCACACCCACATCCTAGTTAGATTTGAAAGACAGCTTGAAGTCTAAAAGTTGCCATGACCAGCTGCCTTGACCGATCAGGTTAAAATGAAAGAGGCATGGAGAGCTGATTCGGGGTGGTGAGCACAGAATGCGGTGTATAGACAATGTCATGTAGAATTGTACACCTGGAAACAATTGTTATCAATCAATGTCACCCCCATAAATTAAATGTATATATATATATGTGTGTGTGTGTGTATTCACACACACACACACACACACATATATATATATATATTTTTTTAATGAAATAGGCAGCAACGGAAGGATGCAGGTCCCTGGTGGTGCTCAAGGGCTCTGCAGTCCTGCAAGGCCGTCAACACCGCGACGCGGTGGGGCTGACAGGCTAAGGGCGGGCTTCTGGAAGGATGGAGGAAGTGCAGCCTCTGTAACCGGCCAAGATCTTGCAGAGGCTGCTGTGAGCTCAGGGAATCCAACTCAATTCCGTTTCCGTGAGAATCCAGGTTGTCACTCGGTCATAACCTCCCAGCTCCAAGCAGACAGACGGCTGCAAATGAGCGTCTGTGCACGTGCTGGGCGCCTGCGAGTTTCATTGATCTCGCTTGAGCTTTGCAGGACCCAGGAGCAGGGAGGGAGGGTCAGAGGGTGGGTGCCCAGCCTGGGGCGCACACCTTCCCGACCCCCCAAATTTGGTGCTCTTGGCGTTCCAGGTCGGTCGGGAGGCCGCACCCCCAGAGGCGCGGGGACGGGCAGGAGGCCCCCCCCCCAAGGCTCACGTCTTCTCTTTTCCTTTTCTGGGGGCGTGGGGGAAGTGAGACGGATCGGGCTGATCTGCAGTTACTAGGAGGCACCTGCAGACAGACAGACGGACACCGGCGACGGCCCCCCCACCCCACCCCCCACAACCGGGAGGCCTCGGGGAGCTGGGGGCGGCCTGGGAGGTGGCGCTGCGCTGGGATCCAGCAGGGCGGTGGTCCCACCACTCCGTACCCTTGATAATGAGGTGCGCCGGCGAGCCCGCCGTCCCCAGCGCGTCCCTCTTCTTGTCGCCGCCGCTGCCCACCGCGGCCTCACCACCCACAGCGGTCTCGGTCCCGCCGCCACTCATCCCGAACAGCTCCGCCCACCCGGCCGCGGTGCGCCTGCGTGCACTTGCTCCGCCCGCTTCCTCAGGCGCGGCTTTGACGTCATCAAAGGGCGTCGGGGAAGCAGAGTCTACCCACCCGGAGGTTTCATTAAGGCCACCGTAGCGTAGCTAGGGAAGTGAACGTGAAGAAGCCGGCGCCGCCATCATGGAGTGGGGCAGACGGCGGCGGAACAGGAAGGTGCCTGAAGCGTTGTGAGTTAGAGACCTGGGTGCGGGGAGAGGGCACAGTCGCCGAATAATGTCCATAAAAAGCAGTATATCACCTCTCTTATTATCTGCCAATACTTTAGAAGGTATTTGGACGTGCATTGCCATAGGAGGAACAGTTTTGTCATTTCTTCCTAAGAAACAGGGATAGAGGTTAAGTAACTTGACCAAACGACTTAGGCTTTTTCGTGCCCCTGTGAAGTAACAGGAAATGAGTCGTTTTTTGTTATTTGCAAAATCTTAACCAGTTACCTGCTAAGATAAAACGCAGGTAGTCACTGAAGGGACCGGTTTTCGAGGCTGCTTTTATATGTAGGTATTTAAGCTACGACCACCCCGGGGAAAGGGTTTAAGAAGGTTTGCAATGATCCCTGTGCTTCCACAAGATGGCACCATCGTTACCGAATCGCAGAACATGGTCCAAGCCCGGGCCTTTCAAGTTCAAGGCCCTTCCCTTCCGACAGCAAAGCCCTGTCAGCTGTGGGAGTGGGGGGTGGTCTCTGTTGTGCCACGACTGGGTCAGGCTCACTTCTGCCTCTTTATTTTTAGACACATCCTTACTGGAATGCTTTTTTTTGGCCCCTCTTTCCTACTCAGTTCCATAAACATTATTTATGTGATATAATAAAGAATTTCGTAGAGCTTTGTCCCTGGTTCCTGGGACATATCCCTCTAAGTCAAGCTTGTTCAACCAGTGGGCCGCTGGGACAGCTTTGAATGTGGCCCAACACAAATGCATAGACTTTCTTAAAATATTATGAGGTTTGTTTGTTTGTTTATTTACTAGCTCATCAGCTATCATTAGTGTGAGTGTATTTTTTATGTGCCCCAAGACAGTTCTTCTTCCGGTGTGGCCCAGGCAAGCCCTGCTATAAATCCTTGAAATTTCCCAAGTGGGAAGGAAAGGGTGCTGGAGACTGAATTTGATTGTATGTGCAATGATTTAGGTCATCCATGTCTACGTAATGAAACCCCAGTAAAACCTGGACGTTGAAGCTCCAGTGTGCTTCCCAGCTGGTAACAGCGCATCCATCAGTGGGAGGGTGAGGAGTACTGAGAACAAAGAGGCTCCATTTGCCTGGTTCTGATTTGCATCTTTTGTTTTTTTTAATTAATTTATTTTTTAATTGTTTTTTGACAGAGAGAGAGAGAGATGCATCTTTCACAATAAAACTAACCATAAGTAAAGCACTTTGGTGCGTTCTGTGAGTCAATCTAAATGGAACTGAGCAGGTAAAGTGGGAGCCCCCAAAGTTTGTAGATAGCTGGTCAGTAGCACAAGTGACCTGGGAACCTCAGAGCTTTGCTGGGGTCTGAAGTGAGGGCAGTCTGATCAGTGTCAGAACTGTGTTGCGAATGAACAAACACCTACCTGATGCTTACCATGTGCCAGATAATGTCAGGGCTCTACACACATGAATTCGTTTAATCCTCATGGCCAGCCTCTGAAGTAGGGGTCGTTATCCTCATTTCACAAGTGATGAAGGCTGTTGCACAAGTTAAGTGACTCCCTGACTTGTGTGGGGGCACTAATGACCCTGGTCCCTGTGTATGTGTTCAAGTATAGGTGGTGGGTGAGGATAAATGGAGATTTGGAGGGAAGGAGAAGAGAAGCCATACTAACTCCCAACAGACCATATGGGCTTTTCACTTTTTCAACCCAAACACATTGAATATGTATTGAGCACTTTCTATGTGCCAAATGCAGAGCTAGGTAGCTGACAGCAGTGAGCAAGACTGCCCAACTTTTTCCTTCCCTGGTGGAGCATACGGTCCACCAGGGAGAGGGAGATATTGAATCACGGTGCAATTACTTTTCGGCAACCCTGTTGCTTACCGCCTGCAGGTGCATGTTTTGGCCCTTTGATTGTATTGCTCTGTATGCTCCTGAATTGTGTTGTTTCCTGGGGTGGTCAGATCCAGGGTGTGCCTCTGTTTCTCTCTCCCCTTTCCCACAAATCTTTAAGCGGCAGCTCAGTGAGGAGAGTGAGAGAAGGGCTACGTTGGCAATGCTGTTCTGCCTGGGATTGGGGTTGCTCTATGGCTTTTTCCTTGGTTTGGACACATGGCATCTCAGTTCTGAGGCTAAAAGGTCTTGTGTTACCTTGTTTCCAGATTGATGAGGCTTTTCGATATATTTTTAAAAGGAAATGTTGAGAGATTTATAGATTCTCATGCGGTTAAGATGGAATACAGAGATGCTTTGTATACTTTGCCTAGGTTCCCTCCAATGGTCACATTTTGCAGGTGTCACTATCACAATCAGGATGTTGACATTGACACAATCCCCCTGTATTACTCAGATTTCCCCAGTTTTGCTTGTGTTCATGTACGTGTGTGTGTGTTCAGTACCATTTCATCACATGTGTAGGTTTGTGTTCATCAGTGTCAACATACTGAACAGTTTCAAAAACCATAAGCATCCCCTACGGTAGCTTTCTGTAACCATACCTACCTTCCTCTCTGCCCTTGTCCCACTCCCTGGCAACCTATATTGTATCCTCCATTTCTAGAAAGTCATTTCCAAAGCAGTACATCAATTGGGGATGCCGGGATATCTCAGCAGTAGAGCTCTTCTCTCTCTCTCTCTCTCTCTCTCTCTCTCTCTCTCTCTCTGTCTGTCTGTCACACACACACATACCTTCTCTCAAAACAATAAATAAAAAAAATACATAAATGGAATCACACACTAAGTAGGTTCTTTTCCTATGGTTTTAAGATTAGCTGTTCTTACCTTCATAGCACTCTATACAAGATCACTTTTCAGAAACTCTCAATATCAGACACTTTGAAACCCTGGAATTATAAAAGAGTTTTCCCAATTATTGTGCTTTGTGAGAGTTAAAGACGTCTAAATCATGGAAATAATGTTACTTAGTAGAAGTAATGTTCTAACTTTAAGGTAAAGTATCTGCTAATTTCATACTGAATCTTACGAAAGTTAGAAAATAAAAATGAGTAATTACATGCATATCGAGAACAAAATTTGAAATTCTTTCCTTAGTATATAAGCCCATCAAGGATAAGCATAATTAAGGGAGGGCGACTCCTGAATTTATTTTGTATTGTTAATCAAATGCATTTCATGGAATTTCCTCTAGAACATTTTATGTTGGCATTACTGTTTATTTCTTTTTGTCTAACCTGTTTTTGAAGTGGCTGAATAAATGTAAAAATGGAAAGAAAGCAAACGAGGGGAAAAGCGTAGAGGGTCTTTGGAATAAAATGGTCAGTATTATTGCATGAAGTTTTGGAGACGCCTCTGGCTCTGTAGGCCTGAGAGGTCATTTTGTGCAAAGTAGCATCAGCAATCTTCCAGGTGGCAGCAACCATATGGTCCTGCACAGAACCTTCCTGTCCTGAACTCTGTTTGTCCCCCCCCCCCACACACACACACACCGGGGATGCTTCTGGTGTCACTATGTCACTTGGAGAACATGCCACGCTTTACTGAGAGCTGCCACGGAGAGAACATCAACCAATCAGAATGCAGCATTCTCCACCACACCCCTCACACCTTCAGAGAATTTGACTCAGGTGTGCAAAAAAGCAGACACACCAGTTTTGGGATGAATGCTGCTGCTCTAGGCTGGTCACCTAAACTCTGGATGTGGAGTACAGTGGATCCCGTGCTGTGGGGGCTGCACCAGACTTCTTGAATCAGAAACTCACACTGGGTGGGTCTGGCCGTCTGCATTGTGAGAAACCCCGGTGCTCACCATGTGTGCCAATGTCTGCTACCCACTCCCCAGACTTCTGAAGATGATAGTTAGCGCTAGAGTTCTTCCATCTAGGTGACAGGGCTTGCATCAAATGCTGAAAAGTCAGGAACTGCAAAGCTGGTCTGAGGCCAACCGGAGGGCTTATAGGCCCTTTAAGATAAGGAGGTGTGTGTGTATGTGTGTTGCAGAAAAGTCAGGAAAATGGGGGCATGGAGGAAGGATAACCTATAGTACAGAAGAGACTAGTTCATGACTACACCAAAGAAACTGCACGTTGTAACCAAATGGCTGGAAGTTTGTGGTCTTGGTCAAAGCAAGCCTCTGGCCTTATTGCTTAGAGCTATGCCTTGCCAGATCAGTTGTGTGGCTACTGGATTTCAAGCTTAACTTGGACAGACAGGCCTGCCAGGCACAAATTTCTCAAGCAGATGATATTAGGGAGGACAAAACTTATGCGCTGCAAGGCTGTGAGGACAGATGGCAAGCCAAAGCAGCAGGGCCCATCATACAGTTGGCTAGCCCTAAGGACCCGGCATCTTTAAAGTGGAAGAGACAGCACGCATGAGCCATCAGATCAACTCACCAGGCTAGAAAACATGCAAAGTTTCATTCTCCCTGGAAAGAAAGCTTAAAAGATTAAAATATTCCTAAAAGAATTGCTGTAACAAGAGCAGAAATCCTGAGACATTATAGTAAAAATGGCCACTGTCTCAAATTCTCTTGCCTTCCTCTCTACCTTCTTTTGGCTTCTCTCATAAGTGAAAGATGGGTTTTGCAAGACGAGGCAGCAGTTGGAATTAGTTTTATTTGCCAGAAGTATGGGGAATAAAGGCGGAGCCTGCAGGAATGTGTGCTCCTGCAACAAGTATTCATTATTGCAAAATCAAATTCCCCATCTCATCTCTGAGATGCCTGCATGCAACCCCAGAGCTGGGCAGCACAGTGTTATAAATCCAGCGCAGGAGACATGGAGCAGTGGGACACAGAGCCCCTGGTGATCTGAGAGCTGTGCCCGGCAAGAGAGATATATGATGGTAACTCTCTCCCCACTGCTTTTGCAATAAAATTCACCCACAGCTCCAGGAGGACTTAGGAATGTAATTCAGCTTCCATAAATCAAGACGAAAATTAAGGTGGCCAGATATGTAGCAGCCTGCTCAGGTGTGTGGAGAATTCAAAATTTAGTGGCCTTGGAATGGGCAGGAGCCAATTATCTAGTTATGGAGAGGAACAAGAAATACTGCTCTCTGGGGTAAAAAGCTAAATGCTCTAATCCATTAAACCACGACATCTCTGCCACAGGTAGATTAATACTAAAGGTCATGTAACATCTAACTTCAAGAAGGAATGAAGTCAAATGTTGGGAATAAAAAAGAAAAGAAAACACATAAATGAAAAAGCTGTACTTCGCAAGGATTCTAATGTGGCTGCTTATCGGTTCTACAACCACAACTGACACAATTTACAACGCTGCGTAGACTACTTGTCAATAAACAAATTGGTGGTGTCTTTAATTGTTTGGTGTGATGCACGTATGTCCATGATGCTAACAGCTTTATGCTTTCCTAACCATAGCTGCTTAAATTTCTATGATGCACTTGAAGCTGTGCTGGAAGGAGTTCCAGCAGGGCTCTCCACTGATGCACTGGCTGTGGGCGATGTTCTTTCGGGTCTTACCTGTCTGCTGCAGGAAACCTAATGTGCCTGTTACCACCTGTGGTTAACCACGGCTTCAGGTCTGACTGGGCAGAGCCAATGAGGATCTGTAATGTATTTCACAGGGAGTAAAAATGAGCATGCTCACTTATCTGTTATAAACCTCAAGGCAATAATCTTAGTGCTGAATCTGCAAGGAAATGGGGTAGAGTTTAACTGGGAAGTTAGGTCCTGGATGGATGATTCTGTCCTCCTTGATGTTATGTGACTTTTTCTACCGCATTGTGACAGCAGCTACTTGAAAGAAATTTACAGCCACAGAACCCCACAAAATACTTCATGGTATCATGGATGCTTTGGGTATAATCAAGCCTAAAGATCAATGGCCTTTTGATAGTGCCTGCTGTTCTATTGATTTTGTTTGTTTTAAAACCAGTAATCAAGTAATGAAAAATTCATGGATCCTTATTTGGAGTCTTTAACTTGTTCTTGAAAGGTGCGTGTGGAACAGGGAAATAGGGCCAAGTGCCTAGTCAGGGCAGTCTAATCAACTCCAGTGCGTAATATGGTGATGATGAGGCCTTCTAACTTGGAAATTGTACAATTCCCATTAACTCCAGCCTTGAACTCACTGAGATGTTGGTTAGCATGGGGGTTAGTCTCTGCTTCCTCCTTGGCTCCTAAATTAATATGAGATCATGTGATTGTTGCCAAGTGTCTGGTATAGAGCCCAGAACATAGTAGACACTCAATTAGTGGCAGCTGGTAACTATTACTTACTTTCAAAGAATGCTGAGTGGTGGCAGTCTTCCAAAACATACTTGCCATTTCAGAAATGTGTTCAGACCATTGGATTGTAAACACTATAAATGCAAGGATGTAATTGTGCAATCCTCAGGGCTTTGCAGTGTCTGATGCATAGCAGGTGCTAAGTAAATATTTGAGGGATGACTGAATGATCAGTGCTTCTGGAAATTACATAAAAATGGTTACAAAAGGGAATTCATGCTTTGGAAGAAATAACATGGCCCAAGATGGCCCCAGGTTCTTTCAGAGGAATCTCACTGATCTTTCAGAAAAAAAAGAAAAATAGTATGGTTCATTTTTTTCAACAGCTCGAAAGATATGAAGACCAGAGATTTTATTATTTATTTATTTATTTTTAAAGATTTATTTTTATTGCTTTTTGACAGAGAGAGTGACAGGCAGAGAGAGAGAGAGAGAGGAGGAGGAGGGCCCAGAGCAGTCTCCATAGTTGACAGCATCAGCTTTCTATATAGTTTCACTCCACAGGTGGACGTGGGGCTGTGCAGGGCAGGAACTGGGCCGGGAGCCTCCTGCATAGGCCCTGGCAAGAACTGAACTGGGGGCACACCCCAGCTCAGCATGTGGGTCCACATGGGCCGGAGCCGGGATTCGATCCTCGGGCTCTGGGGCTGAAAAGTGAGCGCTTAACCCTCTGAGCTCTCCCAGCTTCCCCCGACCAGAGATTTGAAAACTGGTAATGCGATGAATTTATGTTTTAATCAAAATGACAAGATGCTCTGCCAAAGTCTGTTATCTCAGATGGGCGCACACTGAGCAGGTACCTCAGGGATGGCAGGTGGGAAGACTTAAGAATTAGTTGAAGGATTGGACTCTAAAAAGTTGATCCTTTACTGATCACTTTCTGTGTGCCAGGCACTGTGCTGATGTTTATACATTCTCACTGCAAATTAAAAAACAGATCAATAATCTTTACCTCTTTTTCATAAGAGAAATTTCATGTGCAGTCTTACGCACGGTCTCCTAATACAGTGAGGCTGATGCATTTTACTCCATTCCTCTTGAAAAGCATTTGTTACAATCCACATCTCACAAAATTTACCCATTTGAAGTGTACAAGTCAGTGGGTTTTAGTAGATTCTGAGTTGTGTAACCATCTCTTTTATTCCTGAAGTTATATACACATTTGCTTTATGCAGTGTGTAGGGCAGCTTTTTTTTTAGTGTGTTTTTTTTTTATTGATTTTGACAGAGAGAGATACAGAGACAGAGAGAAGGGGGAGGGCCCAGAACAGTCTCCATAGTTGCACATCATCGTTTTTTCCACAGTTTCATTCCACAGGTGGGCACGGGGCTGCACAGGGCAGGAACTGGGCCGGGGTCTCACCCCGGTGAGAGCCGAACTGGGGGCACTTCCCAGCTCAGCATACAGGTCCACACAGGCCTGGGTCAGGATTTGATCCTGGTCCCTGGGGCTGTAAAGTGAGTGAGTGCTTAACCCACTGAGCCATCCCAACTTCCCCAGCTCTTTTCTAAGGTAGGTTAAAAACGAATTTCACAAACTGATTAAGCAGAACTTTATTGGTACCAGTGAAGAGGTTTACAGATTCCTTTTGAGTCAGACACTTGTCTGAAACCCAGCTCCTGCTACTGCTTGTGTGACCTTGGGCAAGTTCCTGAACCTCTGTGCCTCACTTTCATTATCTGCTAAAAGGGGACAACAATTCAAGGAGTGAATTCACTTAAAGCACTTAGAATGCTGATGTCTCATATTACATGCTCAGTCAACACTAGCTATTATTGCTGTTATTAAAAGTGCATTAACTCTGAATAGTGCAGGACCCTACAAAAGCTTCTGAATCATGAAAATGGTGCTCAATGGAAACTATTTTTTTTTTTTTTTGTATTCTTTGCAAATTGATGATCCATGGAATGTCAACAGTAAAATTATTGTAAGTTGATTTGGGGGGCACCCAGAAGGTATTTTCCCATTTAAGCACCACTTACTGTGACGGAGCCAGCTAGCCACCTACCTGGTGTTTTGTTTCCTTCTCTGTCACTGACAGAGCACAGGTTTTATTCTTGACGGCCACGTGCAGGGTACAGGACTGCATTTGGTGGCCTTCATCCTGGCAGGGACGCCAGAGATGTGCATAGATGTGACTGAACAGGACTTTCACGAACGGTCCTGCCAGGGGACTGACTCCGGCTTTTGGCTTTTCCTCTCTTCCTGTCTGGGTCTCGATCATGGATTTGTTGTCTAGAGTGCTGAGTGCCATCTTGGATCATCAAATGAACTTGGGAAGGAAAACTACTTCAATATGAAAAGCAGAAAGATGGGAGCTGGATGCCTAATACCCACTGGGGAAGGCCTAGCTTCTTTTACAGGACAGAAAACCACCTACTTTCACGTTATTGGATTCTGTGCTCTATACAGCTGTGCCTAACTGCAACTCACACCTGTACTTTTGTTGGTCAGCTCAAAACGGACTAAAAAGAATACATTCTCTCAACAAACACGTATTGGGTATCTGCATCTGTTGTCGTAGGCCAGTCATTGTTTTGAGGGCTGAATAAGCAAAGGAATAGATCGTCTCCGCTCCGAGGGAGTTACCAGTTTGGTACAAGAGGCATATAATGAAAAATAGTACAAACCCATCTGTGTGTGCCAAAAACAGGGATAGGGAAGGATGCATTGTCCAGGATGGACTTGACTTTTAGGACAATGTGACAAAGTTGAATACTGAAGAGGTTACCAAGTGAAAAGGAAAGGGCATTTCAGGCAGAACAGTATCCGACAGAAATGACACATGATGCACCGCATTTCTCCAAGGCAAGAATTGTTTCGATTTAGACACTGAGAACATTATCTAACCTTTGCCTGAAGGAGCCAGGTCTTTCTATCTCATCCTGTAAGAACTAGGCTGGTGGCAGGGAGTCGTGGCACATAGTGGACCAGGTAATAGCTGTTGAAGCAATGTTGTGCACGTCAATAAAGTGACTAGGAGATGTAAGCATTCAGAGGGTTAAGGCTCAGAAGATAGAAGTGGGAAGAGGGAACATTTGGTAAAGAAGTTAAGAGGTGTCCTCCTATCCTTCCCTCACAGCTGAAGGACGTGAAGTGGTTGGGATGGGAAGGCTGGGTAGCCCATCACTCATCTGCCCTGTTAGGTCCTGCGTGCTTCCACCTGCAGTCCAGCAGAACAGAGAAGTGCGAGGGCAAGGAGCAATGTGCAGGCATGAGAGGTAGCGTAGCACGCGCATAGCAGACCCAGCAGGGACAGGAAGTCAGGGACTGGGTCACACACACACACACACACTGCCAGGATTAACTTGAACTCTTCAGTCTCTGAACATGTAAATACAATTTTGCTGTTCCTAATTTAAAGACCATTTTATAAAATTAAAAATGCTCCCAATGGCAATGAATAGTGAAATCCAATCCCATAAAAATTGTCTTATTATAATATACTTACACATTGGGCCTGGTAAATCTCAACTCCACAACATGCAGGACAAATACGAGGGACTCCAGAGAAAACTACTGATGGCTGTGGGCTATGTGCTTTTTCACATTCTCTCCTTTGATGCTCATAACTTAAGAGTTATCTTTATTTTTACGTTTTATTGTCATAGATTAGAAAATAGTTAACAGATTTGCGTAAGGTCCTATGCCTAGTAAGCAATAAGAGCAGCACTCAACCAAATGGCTGTGTACTTCCCAAGTCTCTGCTCTTTCCACATGACCTTTGTATCGTATAGCAGTACTTAAGATTCAGCGTCAGCACCAAATATTTAAACAGTAAAGTGCTGCAAACTCCATTTTTCTTATTTGGAAATATACGTTCTTTAGCTCTCAATAATTGAGCGCTTATCTGCTCAGGCAGTCAGTTATAAATTGTATACAACTGCTAATAAAGTGTCCCTTTGTTCTTTACATAGTGCTTCAACAGCCCTTCTATGAGAGCTGGCTTTTAATTGAGAGAAGTCCAGTTAACAAGTCCATAATCTATGGAAGAGCAGGAGTTCCCATCATTTTTAGCCACTGCATATTCCAAGAAGCCCAACAATAAAAAAGAACCATGAACTCAAAAGAACGTATCTTATTCCAGTTCCCTTTAGGGCAGTTCAGTAGTTTCACCTCAGTGAATACTAACTACAGGAAAGAAACACACAAACAAAAGGTTTTTTCAAACACATTTACTGGTTCATATAAATAGCTGAAAACAAATCCATCTGTTTTCCCTTTCGGTTTCCTTGGCACAATTTATCATAGATCTTAATAAACAAACTCCTGTAAGTATCCATGAGGGAAAAATGAATTTTAAAATATGAAAGAGAGGTAAATAAATAGCCAAATAGGTCAACCTATTTGGACTAGTTTTTTAAAAAAAATTAAGCCACCGATTCGCAACTTTTATTAAAATAACTTTTGTCTATAAAGACAAGGTTATGACAGGTGTTGCAGTTTTACATTAAAAATTGCAAACTTTCAACCAAAGAACAAATAAAACATTCAGATACAAACATATACTTTAAAAATTCTATCACTTTCAGCAAATAAAGAATGACAGCTTATCAGTTTAGATTAATCCTCTGGTCCAGAACACACTTCCCATGTAAAATATTTTCAGTCACTCTTCTGTACGGCATGGATAGCTTCTAGTGGGAATTAGCATATAGTCTGTTCTTGATGAAGACAACGCTGGACAGATGTTGTCTGATGCCTGGGTAATGCTGAATGTGACAAAACCAGCGAGATACATTAAGATATTTCTCCTTTTCTTGAACTGTCAGGTCAACCTAAGTGGAGATTAAAAACACACACACAACACAGACATTACATAAGCACAGTAGGAGATGGAAATGGGGGAAAATCATTCTCACAGCAACATATTCAGATAGGAGTGAGCCTTGTCAGCCCCTTGGAAGAGTTGTCCATTTGTTTAATGCTTTTATGCTCAGTTCAAAATCAGATGTGCTATCCAGGGAAGTCTCCAAAAGACTAAGATATGGTTCTTTCTCCAGTATTTTTTAGCTAACCTAAAAATAAAGGTTTGCTGACATCTAATACATTTAACAAGGAAATACTGTGTAAACTCATATATGTACACATATATGCCTATAGATTACATATATATATGCTGATTATATATACATATGTACTACTGCTTCCTTTCTATTAAACTCTGGGGAAAAACTTTCCTCAAGACAATGACCCATTTAATGTTAAGTGATTATTGCTTAATAAAAGAAGGAAGGGCTATTTCCAGTGGGAAATGTCTCAGTTGAACAACACAGCTTCTACATTCTGTTTGCAATAAAGCTGAACTCTATCTTCAGTGGATGTAACAGCTCACAGAATTTACTAACAAGCTATAAGAATGCCTAGAGATTTGGTTAGAGAAAGATGCAATAAAAACAGTTGGTGCCAGTCATTTCATGGCTCAAAATCGAAAGTAGGTGACTTACTTTTCTTTTTCTCTAAGACAAATCTTGTACGGAATTATGAAGAACTGGTATGTTAAGAAAAAGCCAGTAGGGCAGTAACTTACCACCATGGCCCATGCATGAGTACTGTAGTTCCTTCTGTTGCTAACTGAACATTTATTTATTATAACAGATACTGCAAGTCTTAGTAAAACTGACAGGAATGTTTTTGGCAAAGACAAACACCTCAGTCACCCTCCTGTGGTTCAAACCCATTAGCAGTTTGCTTGTTGGGGGCACTTTTAGCCACAGGGGTGTCCTGTAAATGCTCGGAATTTAGCACACACACACACACACTTGTGCCTACAGGTAAATACTCTGCTACATTACTGGGTCAACAACTGAAGAACGAGTCACTTGAGTATGCCGTGATTATTACAGAATACAAAATAACAATAAAATGAAAAGACCTAGTATGTTCTCAGTAAATGCTTAAATGAACTCATATTTCCATTTTCTATTCACTAGAGGCGATTTAAAAAGAAAAATGATATTTTTTCCTGCCTTCCCTTTTGCCCTTATGACATTAGGATACTACTGTATTACTACCTGATCTTTTTTTTTTTAAAGATTTATTTTTATTGTTGTTTTTGAGAGAGAGCTACAGAGACAGACAGAAGGGGGAGGGCCCCAAACAGTCTCCATAGTTGTACATTATTGGTTTTTCCACATAGTTTCATTCCACAGGTGGGCGTGAGGCTGCACAGGGCAGGAACTGGGCTGGGGTCTCGCCCCGGTGAGAACTGAACTGGGGGCACTCCCCAGTTCAGCATATGGGTCCACACGGGCCGGGGCCGGGGCCGGGATTCGATCCTCGGTCCCCAGGGTTGCGAAGTGAGTGCTTAACCCACTGAGCCATCCCGGCTTCCCACTACCTGATCTTTTAACATTATTCTTGGTGGTCTCAAATGTCTACCTCTGTTGGCCCAGTTTACTTATATTATTAGCAGAGTCTCACTACTTCTGTTACATAAAAATTTAAGTTTCAGGTTTAAGTCCTACATATAAGCTGCTATATAGCATATTATGAAAATACACCTATATTGTTTAAGGGGATATAAGGTTGTGTCTAGTTATCAGACATATGTTACAATAACTGTTTCACTTATAATATAGTTAGTCTGTGGCATGGAGATAAAAAATTAACACATTTGTCAAAAAAATGCCTCAAGAATGTCTTTTTCATGTTTTCACATATAAAGAATTACATTATTCTTAACCGTCTGATGTGCTATATACTGGAGTCACTTAAACCACCATTGTGGAACAAACGGAGTGTCAGTCTATATTCAAAAGTTAAACACATTTTGTAGAAGAGCTCTTTTTGGTTCTTTGTCTAAATCTTTATCATATGTGGATTTCATTACTGATTTTGAAAGAAATAATACGATTTTTAATAAGCTCAGGCTGTAGTAAACATAGCTGCAAATCTAACAGGTAACGGGGTGAGTTCTCTTAAACAAATAAATCACATTCAAAATCAACTTCAGCAAACATTTTTACTGATAAAGCAAAAAGACAAACAACTTTTACTCCAACTTGATTTCATATCAGCGGTTGAAATACATGATCGTTCAAATCTGACCACTTTCTTGTAATTTAGTCTCTTTCCCAACTCTTTCTTTCAAAAGGTCTCCACTCAGCCATTCTGTTAAAGATGTTATTTTTCAAATTGAATTTAAATGCACTGAGAAGAAAGCATTTCCAAACAATAATGCTTTTTTGATCAATGTTCTATGTTCAGGTTGCTCACTCTGATTCTGAAACAGGGTAAAAAGGCAATGTCTGATTACTATTTATATTTACACTCCAGAATACCATTTGCTATTATAGAGGACTAGCATATGCTGCTACCAGGTCTATTATTTAAAATTACAACAAAATACAACACACAGAAAAATCACTATTCTCTAACTTAAAAATGTCATTTAGAGTCTCTAGTGTAAGGATTCTAACACAGCCACAGCACAAAATAAGTTTTTGTTCCAAAACCTTCTAAAGTTTGTCTAATATTTCCTAATTTATTCTAATAATTTTTAACTAGATGATCTTATTTAGAGAATGGAAATTTGTTCATTTTCACTCAGAAAACTTCATTAGAATACAAGAAGCTTTTCCAAAACAATCAAGTTGCCACGTGTGTAACCTCCTTTTGGTTTACACTTGGGGCTTGCCCCTTGAGTCTGAGAAAATTATGACTGACCTCCATTTGGAACTTACTGTAAACACACAAACAACAGATTTTCTGCCCACCAAACTTTGTTTTTTAGAACTTTGCGGATGGAATCCCCAGGGACAGCTTCACTTATAACACAGGCTTCCCATCATCCCTTTTCTAGTTGATTAGTTTGGTTCCCCGTCTCCTTCTTTACAACAGGAAATACACGCAATTGTTCTAGTTACCACTTCCTGCTGCTTCTGGGTCTACATGCCATTGTGTCTACAGTGATGCTGGGCTCTTTCCATTTAATATTCCCTTTTATTTCTATTGGCACTCTATCCCTAGTTTGAAGTTTAAAGCCAAACAGATAATATTCTGAGTCACTGATTTTCCATGAAGACATGTGAGAAACATGTGAAGGGACCTGGTCCAGGTCAGGGTGAGATGCTGGTTTGTGGTCTTTCCAAAGGCACCATGCAGCCTTCAGGACGTGCTCCCAGGCCAGACCTGGAGTGCTCTGCAGCTATTTCTTTTCTTTTTCCTTTCTTTCTAAAAGAACGACATACCTCCACGGGTGCTCTGAACTTCAAAACAAAGGGATTTCAGTTGATAACAATCTCTCATAGTCAAGCAGCACATAGTTACAAAGGATTTTAATAATCTCAAGTAACAGTCTGCTCTGTTCACAGGGACTGATATCTACTAGTAAAATCACTTTAAGAAAGCAGTGAATCACTGGTGTGATAATAAACAGCCACACAAACTGGCAATTTAACAAAGAAAGAACAACGTAATATTCCTCAAAGGGAATGAAGATAGACAAGATCTTAGGCTTAGAGCCACTCAGCCACAACTAACATTGGGCCTCCACTGAAACCAAATACAGTGGGATTATTTGATGCCTTGAAGGTTCCCTGAGTGATATTCTGTACACTGCATTGATTACATATTAAGTATTTAATAACATGAACAAATAACTGAAGGAATGATGTATCTAGCCAAAGCAAACAAAGCGCGAGAAACTGTGTGGTGACTGTGAGCGGCAGCCAATCTGCACTTTGTATCTCCACTGTCTGAAGTTAATAGTCAGTAATCATTGTTTTCTCATCTGGGTATGTTTACACCTAACTCAACAGGGATGGTATTTAACACCACAGTGCGATCCTGTCACAGTACAGGATTTAGTCCGTGAGGCCTGTTCCTGCAGAAGGTGTTTGTTTATTTCTCAATGTACTTTGCATTTGGGCCGGGGTGGGAGATGCTTTGCTTATGAACTCATTTTATGAACCCAAAAGGATGGTTAAGAGTGACCTACATATTACTCCACTCAATTATATTTTGATAAAGATAAGCATAATATCCTTAACCATAATATCCTAGTCACTACATATAAAGAGGATATAGATTCCAAAGTAGGACTTATAATTAGGCACAGATCAGGAAATATTGCCAATGTAACCCTAGTTTTAACAAGCAGCATTGAATGAAATACTTTTAACCTGCTTGGAAACCAAATACCCTGGAAGGCACCGAGACTCATAATTAAATATCTATGTAGCTGGTGCTATGAATAGTTTGCACTACGGGATTATGACCTTGTTCACTCAGCTAGCAAAGAAATTCCACACAAGCTCCCTCCTTCTCAGAGAATTTCCTTTCTGTACTGCATGACAAGCATAAGCCAGAGGAGAGAAAAATACAAATACACTTAAAAAAAATTAGGTGGGAGAAATGCTGTTCTTCTTAATGACAGCCTGATGCTAAACATAGCCAGACCTTGCGAGGGTCCTGAGAGGCCTTCATTAACCTGCTGACAGACATCACATAGGATTCGAAATGACATTTCTCTAATAGTAAGCTTTAAAATTAAGTAATGCCAAGGTTAAATATGTTTTCAAAATGTCAGCGTGCTATTTTTTTTTAGATAGGTATCGTTCCTGTTCCCCTCTATATGGTAGCCATGCTCTTAGCAGCAGTCTTGTTCAATCAAGTTATGAACTCCCCCAAGTCCTAGACTCCTGGGTCTGCCACCAGGAAAAAGACATACAACAAGCCCTCGTCCCCTTGGAAGCCCTCTGCATTTCAAATGAGGTTAAGTAGTGCTACATCACCGCTGTAAACTCAAAAATCCACTGAGAACAGAATAAACAGACTGGTATGGCCAAAGTATTTCAGCTCTACTTAAACCATCTTCACATTTAAATAAGATTACTTAGATTTAATTATATTAAAGTGTATAACTAAAGATTCTACTTTCACTATAAAGAAAACAGTTCACTAAAATATGAACTATAAAAGAGAAAGTTTGATATGATCCTTTCCTAAATCTCCTTATTTTGCTTAAAATTGTTTCTTCTTTTAAGTCCCACTCTATTCCTGTTGAACCAGTGTAATTATAAATAGCCCTTCTTTCACCGAGAAAAGTGTTGTTCTGGATAAGTCATATGGTCATCCTACTTATAAGCAATACTTATAGTCAAACTTATAAGCTTTCTAAAACAATAAAAGTTCCCTTAGATAGTCAAAGCCATTCAAATTTAACAGATATTGTTATGATAATTTCATGATTCTACATTCTACTTTTCTCCATATGCCTGTTTAATTAATCACATAGTCTGATTAGAAATTAGTACTACATGCCATTTTTTCTTAGTCACTAATTATTGTCAAGTACAACAGTCTTAATTCTTCAATGAAATCACAAGTTACTTGAAAATAGTTTTATACTTCTTTTATGTCCCTCAAGTATAGTACAATAGGCACGCATTATAAGCTCTTATTAAGTAAACTTTTAATAATAGAGTCTTATATTCATTAAGAATCATACTAAGCCATTACCATAATAATGTTATAGGGGTGTCCAACCTTTTGGCTTCCTTGGGCCACACTGGAAGAATTGTCTTGGGCTACACATAAAACACACTAACACTAACAACAGCTGATAAGCTTAAATAAAGGTTGCAAAAAAAAAAATCTCATAATGTTTTAAGGAAGTTTATGAATTTATGTTGGGCCACGTTTAAAGCCATCTGGGCTGCATGCGGCCACCAGCTGCAGGCTGGACAAGCCTCTTACAGAATTTAACACAATCACTTAGAAAAATAATGCTTGGGGAAGCTGGATGGCTCAGTGGGTTGAGTGCTCGCTTTGCAGCCCCGGAGCCTGAGGATCAAATCCCAGCTCCGGCCCATGTGGACCCACATGCTGAACTGGGCTGTGGCCCCCAGTTCAGTTCTTGCCGGGACCTATGCAGGAGGCTCCCGGCCCAGTTCCTGGCCTATGCAGCCCTGTGCCCACCTGTGGAGTGAAACAATGTGGAAAACTAATGCTGTCAACTATGGAGACTGCTCTGGGGGCTCCCTCTTCTCTCTCTCTGTCAAAAAAAAAAAATCTTAAAAAAAAATTGCTTAATAAGTGATAGAAAACCAACGTGAAGAATTACAGCATGAGCAGGGGTGAAGAATAACTATCACACATCACTATGGCAGTTTCATTTACCAAGGGCTTCCCACCTTGATACTTGAATTAGAAGACTGAGTTTGTCTTGGCCCTTCCAAAACCTGAGCTCTGGTCTCTGCATCAAGTACCCGAGGTTCCTACGCACTAGTTTCCTTCTCTGTAATAGGAGGACAATACCACTAGTCTTAGTCACCTGCACAGTCATGAGGTACGAGAAAGTACATACAAAGCTCTGAAAACAAGAAATATGCAAACTGTATTGTTCGATGTTTATGGATGAGAGAGATTATAGTCATGTGCCAGGAATTGTGTCAGACAGTGGTACAAATATGAATTGCTACAATAAGCAGTTTATAATTGAAAAGACAGAGTTTCCAAGAAGGATTAGAGTACAGAATGAAACAAGCCAGAGCTGAGGTGGTGTTGGAGGTACACAAAGAAACTAAGTGAAGAGGATGTGAATACGTGCTGGGAGCCTGAGAGGGCTCCATGAGGAAATCTGTGTGGGACCTGAGTGATACCTGCTGAAACACAAATGAGTGTGGGAGGAAGACAAGGGCGGCCAAGGAGCAGAAGAGGAGAGCAGCGCAGACGTGAGCAGAAAAAGCAAAGGGAGAGGCTCCAGGGAGCCTGTTATGGCGGAGAACGCAGCATCGGGAGCAGGACGGTGACAAGGCCAGCAAGGAGGGCGGGTCACATGGAGGGTCTCCTGCCCCAGGGAGCGGGGAGCTACCTAATTACTGTGAGAAATAAAAAGGCACATTCCTGAGAGAGCTCACGGCAAAACAGATGGACTGTAAGAGATGAGACTGATTCCAGACAAAGGAGGATGAACCTGCAAGTAGACAGAGTCGTCCGGGATCACAGGAAGAGACACATGTGAAGGCCATGAGGTGGACACAGCAGGACGTGCCTGACTGGACGCACGAGGAAGAACGCAGAGAAACGCACGAGCTCTTTTTGTCCACAGGGAGAAGGTGGGTGTTGGCAGGTTTCAGGTAGAGATACGTAAGGAAGTGCAAACTACCACAAATAGCCTAGTTTCCAGACCTGGCTTTGCCACTCACTTGGGTGGCCTCAAAGAAGAAGACATGTGTCACAAACAATAAAACACATCTTAATAAATAAATACATACATACACACACACATACATATATAAATACAGACAGAAATAAATAAGACGTGACCTCTATGCTTCAGTTACTTCATCTGTAAAATGGGGTTGATAACAGTACCCCGCTTAGGGCTGTTACAGGGATTGCATTAGTTAACATTTGGAAAGCACACAGAACAGAGCCTATAGAACACAGTGAGTGCCATATGATTGTAAACAAATTTAAGATGGGCAACAATTTAAAGTAAAAAAAAAAAAGACTAGGCAGAGAGAAATTTTTAAGATATGAGAAAGGATATAAGATTTGGGACAAGATCCAGAAAGGGGTCAGGATCAGCCTAAGAAAGAACAAGATGATGCTTCTGAAGCCAGAAACAGGAGACAGCAGAGATGACGCTGGGCACGCAGACCGGGCTGGAAGATGCGGGTATGTGAACTGCAGCTGAGTACAGGGGGAGGGCTCTGTGATGAGGACTGAAGATAAAGGGGGAGGCACCTACCAGGTGAGGCTTGAGGAATGTGCTGAAGGTGTGCAATGACGCCTGGGAGGAACGAAAGAGCTGATCGGTATGTAAGGCCAGATGGAACTGGGCAATGTAAATTCATAGTGGTACCAAATGGTATTTTTGTTATTTCTCCAGCCGAGCTCAGCCTGCATGGAAGACTGAAGGTGATTATTTGGACTAAGAGTTAGGGATGTACAGGGACAGGTTGGTGAACGTACAGCAAAACACAGAGGCTGAAGATGCTAGAGTAAGAGGATGTAGTTGAAGTTACACAAAAGGAGACCCAGGTTGGAGGGGGGAAATATATATAGGTTAGGAAAAAGGGCAGGGACCCAGTTAGCTCAGATAATGGTGGCATTAGGGAGTACGATAAAGAGCTGAGGATAAGAGGTCAAAAAAGATGGGGAACTGGAATTAAGACGTAGAGGTGAAGTGAATTGGTGATCTCTGCTGGGGTCCAGGTGACAATCAGGTCCGAAGGTGGCAGGAGCCATAGTTGCAAAGAACAGAAGAACAGGAATAGCAAGTCAAAGAATAAGAAGCTACTAGGTTTCATGGATACAAAGAAGGAATACAGTATTTACATAAGGTAAATTGTATAAAAATGATTTCTTTCATTTTTACTTGATAAATTGAAATTTGATTAAAATTTAAGATAAAAAAAATCATCTGAACAATACAGAAAAAATGCCAATAACTACTCAAATACTCACTATAAAGCGATGAAGTCCATAGTATAACAGGATATCTGCTAAGGTAAAGTTATATCCTGTAAGGTAGACTTTATCTTCAAGATATGAATTAAGATCCTAGAAAAAACAAAGTATTCATTTAAAAAACAGTAATAATAAAGTTAACTACCATATCATTTGACTTAAAGCATTTAGAAGTCTCTTAGGAAACAGAGTACTGACATTTAATTTAATAAATTTAATCTTGGACATTAACAGATTCAGATTCATTCAAAATCACAAATTACACCAATCAATCACTTCATTTAAAAAATAAGGTAAATATTGTTAGTCTTATTTTATGTTAAATAAGAAAACATTAAAAATTATATTTAAAGTGATCATTTCAGACTTCCAGTTTTTACTTTGGGGGGAACATTTTGTAAATCATGCTCATAGTAAATTTGTTTTTTCCATTAAAATATAAAAAGCGCCTCAATAATTTCATCTCTTAAGAGAATTATAATTTACTGGTTTGTTGCATTTTTTATATATGTATATTTAAAATTTTAAATTACAGTAGAATATATGTAACAAGAAATTTACCACCTTAGCCATTTTTAAGTGTAAAAGTATTAGGGGTATTCACACTGTTGTGCAACCAATCTTCAGAATTTTTTCATCTCGCAATACTAAAACTCTATACCTATTAAACAACTCCCCACTTCCCTATTACCCCAGACCCCTGGCAACAGCCACTCTGCTATTTCTATGAATTTGACTACTTTAAATACTGCCGATACATGGAATCAAAGAGTATGTGTTTTTGTGACTGGCTTATTCTACATAGCATGATATCCTCAACACTCATCCATGTTGCAGCATGCATCAGAATTTCCTCCCTTTTTAAAGCTGAGTATTCATGGTATTTGTATGTACACAAGGGCTGTCCAGAAAATATCCAGCCACAAACACCTCTATATTTCATATTACATGGCTGGAAACTTTCAAGACAGCCCACATATATCACATTTTATCCATTCATCTGTCAGTGGACACCTACGTTCTTCCCACCTCTCACTTATTGTGACTAATACTACTATGAACATGGCTATATAAATATCTGTTTGAGACCCAGTCTGAGTTCTTTTGGGTATATAGCTATAAGTAGAATTACTGTATCTTTTGGTAATGGTAGTTTTATCTTTTGAGGAATCGTTGTACTGTTTTCATAGTAGCCATACTATTTTATTCACACCAACAATGCACAAGGTTTCTAATTTCTGCACAACCTCCCCAACATCTGTCATTTTCTGTTTCTTTAGTATTAACCCTTTTTAGTGCGATGGGCTGATGTATCAGCTTTTGCATCTGGGGCAAAAAGTGCGGCAGGCCGACATGCATAGACAATTAAATTACCCTTCGCGTTTCTCGCTAGTACCGCTGGCAGAAGGCAGCACTAAGCGGGTTAAAGTAGCCAGTCTAATGGAGGTGAGGTGATCGCTCACTGTGGTTTTACTTTGTATTTCCTTAGTGATTTACTGATGTTGAGCATCTTTTCATATGCTAGTTAGCTTTGTATAGCTTCTCTGGAGAAATATCTACTCAAGCTCTTGGGTTTATTTTTTTAACCAGGGTCTTTGTTTTGTTGTTGTTGAGTTTCAGTTCTTTATGGATTCTGAAGGTTAACCCTGTATCAGATAATGTGATTGGTACATACTTTCTCTCATTCCATGCGTTGCCTCTTCACTCTGTTGACTGAGTCTGTTGATGGACAGCAGTTTTAAATTTTTATATAGTCCAAAATTTCTATTTTTACTTTTGTTGCCTGTGCTTTTGATGCCACATCCAAGAAATCATTGTCAAATCAAATGATGTGATATTTTTCATTATTTTTTCTTTTAAGAGTTTTATAGTTTTAGGTCTTACATTTAGGACTGATTTATTTTAATGTTTTTTCTTTTCGTCAGAATCATGCTAACAGGAATTTAGGTGCTTCGGAGTTTATTTTTATAACTCATGGCAGGTAAGAGACCAACTTAATTCTTCTGCAACTGGACATCTAGTTTTTCCACACATTAAAGACTCCAGCTTTAAACACAATTTAAGGCTACAGGAAAGCTCTTGGTCATTTGTTCTTCAGACAATGACCATCAATTTTTAAATATTTTTAAACCCCAATTCATTTAAAGTCATTATAAAAACAGACAGACAGACACACAGACATGCACTGAGGTCCCTAAATAGCCAATAGGCACTTTTGAAGGACAATATATTTAAAGTACATGTTAAAAAATGACCTAAAAATATTAAAAGGTCCTAATCTAAATTTTAAAACATTGTCTGACAGACCAGAATAAATCAATCAATTAATTTCCTGAGAAAACAAAAAAAATCTAGATAAAAATATCATATGAATACCTTTGGTCCCTCTCCAAATTGATGTATAATTTTTTTTTAAAGATTTATTTTTATTGTTTTTGACAGAGAGATACAGAGACAGAGAGAAGGGGGAGGGCCCAGAACAGTCTCCACATTTGTACATCACTGGTTTTTCCACATAGTTTCATTCCACAGGTGGGCGCGGGGCCGCACAGGGGAGGAACTGGGCCGGGGTCTCACCCCGGTGAGAACTGAACTGGGGGCACTCCCCAGTTCAGCCTATGGGTCTGCATAGGCCGGGGCTGGGATTCGATCCTCGGTCTGCAGGGCTGCAAAGTGAGTGGTTAACCCACTGAGCCATCCCAGCTTCCCCAGAATCGACGTATAATTTAACAGCACAGACACGCTTGCTTCACTGTGGAAATCCCTCTGAGCAGGGCAGGGGCAGAGGGAAGTGTCAATGTGGGCATTAAAAATGAATAGTTAGCATGACAGACCTGTAAGAACCAGGCCTGAAACTCATGTTCTACCAGTTCTCTTGATGGTATCGAGCAAGAATTTAAACCGTTTTCCCCAGAGTGGTAAATGAAAAACTTTCAGTACTTACGTAAGATCTTCTTACACAACTTACATGATAATGGGAATAAAACCAGGAAACAGAAGGGGCTCCTGCAGTAATATCTAGACTCTAGACCAGGGGTCTCCAAACTTTTCAGCCCACGGGCCGCATTAACTATCAAACAGCAGTTTGGGGGCCGACTACACACTCGAGGTCCAAATAAAAAAGAATCAAAACATAGAGGTTGTTTTTAATTATTTATTTAATATTATTTTATTCAGATAAAAAGGTCTCCACGGGCTGGATGAGAGGGCCTCGCGGGCTGGATGCGGCCCGTGGGCCGTAGTTTGGAGACCCCTGCTCTAGATCATTGCTACATTCCTTCCAATTTCAAGCTTTTATAGAATTAAATAAAATGTGTGCTTTTAAAAATAAAAACAGTTAAATATAATTTCTTTTGGAATATTTTTCTTTCTTGGTGGTTCTGCAGCCATATTAACTTTATATTTTATAACAACAAATTATTTTATTCAAATTTGAATCTTTTGGGAAGACAAATCTTAAAGCACCAAGTCTCAAGGGAGGGAAAGGTGGGCTTTCTCAGCTCAATATGAAGTTTTTTCAAACTACAATCTCTAAAGAATCTGATTCCCTCTTGCTTTTGAGAAAGTACCTTATTGCTCAGGGAATCAGGAAGGACTGCCGAGTAGGGAAATACATATTAAGTCATCACGTTAAGAAAAGCCATTCAAAGCCGTAATTATTGCCCATGATGAGCGTTATGCAGGAAAGCACAGGGTGCCCTATGATGAAGGAAAAGTGCATAGAACCAGGGCCCATGTCTGCTTGAGACAGGAGGTCGAGGGCCTCTCTGAGGAAGGAGTACTGGTATCTGAGTAGAGATCTGAAGGGGGAGGGCTGGCCACTGAGTCTGCTCCAGGCAAAGCTCAGAACAGGTACAAACCGCCCCGAGGCACAAGGAACCTGGCCAATAGTTTCAGCTACTGAGTCTCAGGGAAGAGAGATCTCTGCCACTAACAGTCCATGCATTTCAGCCTGTACACACAAGCCACTGTACCTTCAACAGAATGCGGATATCGTCTTTACTGGAGTGTCCATCGATTTGGGTTACTCTGTATTCCAACCACTGCTGCACCATGGCCTTTTCCTCTGCAGTGCTTCCGAGCAAATGCTCTTTGTTGGCTTGCCTGACTAGGTGGGTGGCTATAGTGGTCAATCCAGTTAGACTTGGACCACTGTTTGTCTGAAGAACTGGAATCTTAAAAAGAAAAAAAAAGTTCTTCAGGTACAATTTAGAAACAAATACCATTGCGACCTCAGGGACTCACCAAATCCCTGAACTGTTTGTTCAAATCTCTAAGATTTTACTCTAAGATACTAAGTTACGTACTGAGTTGCATAAATGAAAGTCAGGAAAACAGCAGTTATATAAGTTACACTTGATAAAAGATGCATGAGGATGAAACTGGTCATAACATTGTAAAAATCGGTACATAATGTTTCTAAGTGTAACTATGTATACACAAAACAAAAAAAGAAAATTCTAGTAACACTGCATCAATTTCAGTCAAGTTTACCCACACCCTAACAAGGTAAACATGCTTAAACTAAGCTTCTGTAATAACAAAAATAAAGTTACAGTAACACTGAGTTCAAGATGATACAGAACTGCTAAATGGGATTGAGGCTGGTTTTAGTGATATGTGACCTAATATAATTAGCTGTCTCATTAGCTAGGACTGTGATGGTGACTTGGTTGCCAAGGACGACATATTCATCAATTTTGTTGTAGTCATTACAGACAATATTTTGTTTTAAAAAACATTCCAAAATATGATTGGGACTACTCACAATAAAGTCTGGGCTTCAGGTAATCATTTGAAAAATAATCCTACTTTTTATGTTTCCTCTATTATAACAGCAATACAAAGGCTAGATCATAAGAAATTGTTAATTAATTTAAATGTTCTTTATGCACAGCTAATGAGAAATTTATTTTATTTTAATTTTTGACAGAGAGAGAGAGATACAAAGACAGAGACAGAGAGAGAACTGAACTGGGGGAGCTCCCCAGTTCAGCATATGGTTCCGCACGGGCCGGGGCCGGGGCCGGGATTCGATCCCCAGTCCTCGGTGCTGCAAAGTGAGCGGTTAACCCACTGAGCCATCCCGGCTTCCCCTAATGAGAAATTTAAAAGAAAATGGAAAGCATCATCCAACAGGGAGACCAGCCCTTACAAATAACAGGTATACAATCTAAATGACCTACGCAAACCAAAAAAGAATATTCTTGGGAAGACTGCTGCTCTTTTCAGCCATGAAACAGTATCTTAACACTAGTCTAGTGATTTACACATTTCTGGGCAATTTCATATTCACTTATACATCAACAGGACTCTGAAGTACATATATGGGGGGGATTTTATGGCTAGAGTCAATGGTTACCGCCTGCAAGTTAAAGAAAATAACTAATTCCCATCATCCTATCATTAATAGATGAATGTTCAAGAAGTGTTATCTGCTGACAAGCAAATCTACAACAAAAGGAAACGAGCCAAGCTAAACACTATGGACACCTGTCTGAAGAGAGACACCTCAAGAAGAGCCTCAGCAGGTCCTTCAGGAGGTTCCAGAGGCCTTGTTGTTATAGCACATGACAGTCCCTGAAGACCTTCCAGTGGGACAGACGTGGAGGTGGAAGACTGTGATATTGATGATCTTGACCCTGTGTAGGCCTGGGTGAATGTGTGTGCTTGGGTCTTAGTGTTTTAACAAAAAAAGTTTAAAAAGTAAAAAAACAAAAATAAGATAAAAACTTTTAAAAACTGAAAATAATCTTATAGAATGAAGAAAAAGTTTTTTTTTGTACAAGTGTACAATGTGTTTGTGCTTTAAGCTAAGTGTTATTATAAAAGTCAAAGTTTTTAAAAAAAAATTTAAGGCTTATAAAGTAAAAAAGTTACAGTAAGTTAAGGTTAATTTTTACTGAAGGAAAAAAAATTAAGTAAATTTAATGTAGCCTAAGTATACAGTGTTTACATAGTCTACAGTTGTGTGCAGTAATGTCCCAGCCACGCTTGTCCAACCTGTGGGCCGCATGCGGCCCAACACAGATTCGTAAACTTTCTAAAAACAGGCTTTTTCGGCGACCTATTTTTCATTTTTAGCTCACCAGCTACCGTTAGTGTTCGTGTATTTTATGTGTGGCCCAAGACAATTCATATTCTTCCACTGTGGTCCAGGGAAGCCAGAAGGCTGGGCACCCTGTTCTTGGCCTTCACGTTCACTCATCGCTTACTAACTGATTCACCTAGACTAGAGCATCTTCAGTCCCGTGAGCTCCATTTGTGGTACCGTATTTTCCGGCGTATAAGACGACTTTTGAAACAAAAAAAAGTCAACCGAAAATCGGGGGTCGTCTTATACGCTGAGTATATCCCGAAAAATGTCTCGATATGCTGCTAAACGAATGATATTACTGAAGAAACAGTAATCAGGTCTTTCAAGAAGTGTGGTATATCAAATTCTTTGGACGGTATGGAGGATGACTTCTTGTGGCAAGATGAAGGAGAAGCCGAAGCTGAAGACAAACCATCTGATTCGGAATTTGATCCATATGATGACTGTCTTACAAATGTACCACAAGAGGTCATTGATGAACTTATGATGTCAGAAGAAGAACAGGATGAGGATTTTGAAGGATTTTAAGCTCACAATGCTCTCTGCCTAGAAAAACCTCTTATCATCCCAGTCAGTCACAAACAAGCGTTTTCTGCAAGTTCTTCGTGTAATTTTCTTTCCAGATGATGCCATCATTGTTAATGTTCTCGTCTGGATTTCTTGTTTCTTGGTCAAGTTCACGGCATTGCCATTTGTGAAGAGACCTTCCATTTATCGTATCGATGTACGGTACATTACGGTATGTTCGAAAAATGTCATTCATTAAAAAATTTAATTAAAAAAAGAACTGGTGTTGCCTCGGAAGTGGAGGGGTAGTCTTATACAGCGAATATAGGCCTAAACCGATGTTTTAACTGTACAATTAGGGGGTCGTCTTATATGTCCGGTCGTCTTATACGCCGGAAAATACGGTACGTGCCATATACAGTTGTATCATTTTTTAATCTTTTATACCATATTTTTACTGTCACTTTTCTACGTTCAGAGACAAATGCCACTGTGTTCCAGCTGCCTACAGGACTCGGTACAGTAAGTGAACATTGCACAGGCTTTCAGAGCAGGAGCAACAGGCCACGCCATGTAACTCTGGTGTGTGGCAGGCTGTGCCGATTAGGTCTGTGTAAGTGCCACCACTTTGTGATGTTCTCACCAGGGCAGAATGGGCTCGCCCCGCAGTTTTCGGAAGGTATCCACGCCCTTCACGGTACTGCCCCAGTTATCTCCCTACAGTCACTCTCCTGCCCCTAGTAGACCAGGGCCGTCTGGGAAGTGCCCAGCCACGTAATAAGAAAAACAGGCCCTCATGGCTGGATTTTTTCCCCCGAGCAGCCCTCGTATCCCCTCCTGCGCAAACCATGATCTTTATAAAACACCACGTCCTTCTGGAAGCTGGGTCCTTACCCCTCACCAATCGACCCCATTCGTTTAACTCCCCCCCCCCCCATCAGTCCCTGCACGTTGCACACTGCGTGGGTACCACAAGGGCTCAGAACAAACGCGGGGCCTCCAGGCCAGCCTACCCGTGGACTCCTCGCTGTCCCAGAACAGGGTGACGACCCTTGACCAGCAGGTCACGTTCCCACCGAGCCCGTCCGGGAGCAGCTTCACCCTCCTCCGGTCCATGCCGGGGGAGCGAGGGCTGCAGGAAGCCACCCGGAGGCACACGTGGGGAGGTGTGGGGCCGCGTCCTCCCCTCCCAGCTACTGGGCTCCGCTCCCGTCAGCCCCTTTTCCCTCCGCGCTGCCTCCGCCGCTTACCTGGCGCTCGCCGTGAGCGCCGTATTTGTGCCTGTGACTCAGCCCCAGGGACTTCTCCAGCAGCGTCAACTCCGCGGCCGCCGCCATCTTTCGGCCTGAGCTCCCGGAAGGGGCGGGACAGGGACAGCAAGGGCCTCCCGCATTGGTGGAGAGGGAGGGCGGGGCCACACCCACAAACGTCTCCGCCTATTGGCTGAACGGAGAAGGGCGTGTACGCAGAAGGCGGGGCCAAGCGACGGCGAAGAAAAAGCGAAGGGGCGTGGCGTGGGGCAGGTGGGCGTGGCGTGGGGCAGGTGGACCTGCCCTGGGACCTCTCTGCACCCCGAGGTCCTGGCGGTCTCCAGGACGTACTGTCGGAACCGGGCTTTCTGGTCGCTGCAGTAGATGAATCTGCCAACGTTTAAACGGCAAGGTGCTGGAGTGAACTGGTTACCTGATCTGGCGTGCTGAGACTTTTTATACATAATTAGTTTGGCTCAGGAATCTGCATTTGAACGGTCGAATTGAAGAGCAACGAGTTCACGCTCTGTTAGAAGTTTCCAACAGACAGCGTTATTCGTGGAGATTTTAACGGTGTTTTAATGGCGAAATGGGAGAACTCATTTTTCTTCTGTGAATCTACAAGCTCAACAGTAGCAGTAAGAATATAAATTTAGAGATTTAAAGTAAGCGATGCACATAACATTCCACACCCCCAAATCGCTATATTTTATGTCTTCAAAGTAGAAAATGGGTAGTATAGGTTGAAGCCTTGATTATATCCAGAAGATTTCTGAAAAATAAAAAAAAGTGTCCATGTTGAAGAATGAATAAAAATGTGTTTAAGCTGCAGACATTTAATCTGTTTCATATATTAAATTTCAATGTGGTATTTCTTTCATATTTCTTATGAAAAAGTCAAACAAACATACAACTCGAGAGAATAATATAATGAATCCCTATTACTCATCACCTAGTTTCAACAATCATAAAATTTCATTTGCAGACAGACACGTGGCAGTGCTAAAAATGAATTTAGAAACTGCTCAGTTGGAGGGTAAGTCCTCATGATTCCATTTGATAGGCCACACAAGCTTTCCCGCCTTGAAAGGACATTTTCTTGGTATAAACTGGAAGAGAGGATTTTGATTGGTCATTGTAAACAATGCTGCAATGAACATATTGGATGCACATATACCCTCAAAGTAGCGTTTTGGGTTTCTTTGGAAAATTTCCAGAAGTGGGATTACTGGGTCCTTCTTCGTCTCTTGTATTGCCTTTGTTTTAAAGTCTATTTTGTCCAGTGTAAGTATTGCTACCCCAGCCTTTTTGTTATTTGTTTTCATTTTTATGAAATATCTTGTTCCATCCCTTTACTTTCTGTCTGTATGCGTTGTTCTGTCTGAAGTGAGTCTCTTGTAGGCAGCATATGTAAGGGTTTTGTCTTCTTATCCATTCAGCCACCCTGTCTGTGTGTTTTGATAGGAGCATTTAATCCATTTACATAGAAAATAGCTATTGATAGAGATGTAGCTATTGCCATTTTATCATTCATCATTTTGATTATTTTTTCTTTCTGCTTTAAAGAAGTCTGTCTAACATTCCTTATAATGCTGGTTTGGTGATGAACTCCTTTACCTTTTTCTTGTCTAGGACGCTCTTTATCTGTCCTTTGATCTTAAATAATATGAGTAGCTTTGCTATTATTATTATTTTTAAGATTTATTTTATTGTTTGAGAGAAAGTGAGAGAGACAGAGAGAGAGAAGAGAGAGAGAGAAGGGGGGAGGGCCCAGAGCAGTCTCCATAGTTGTGTGTCATTTGTTGTACGTCATTTGTTGTGACATGGTTTCATTCTACACAGGTGGATGTGGGGCCGGGTAGGGTGGGAACTGAACCGGGGGCCTTCTGCACAGGAGGGGAAGTCCTTCACTGCCAAGCCATCCCAGCGGTTAGTTGCACGGCAGTTCTGTATATGGGTTTGCACGGGGCAGGGCGAGAAATCGAACCCTGGACCTCTCAATTGCAAAGCAAGTGCCCAACCACTGAGCTATCCCGGCATCACCCCAATGGTTTCTTAATCTGACCTCTCTTCCCCACTGTGAACTATAAACATGTGTGCTGGATTCTCTTTCCAGCTGCCTCTCAACACTCCACTCCTGCATTCTTGCTCTGCTTCACCACAGAATCTCCTATACTGTTAAAATAGTGCAGACAGCAGGATTAAGCAATAAAAAGAAAAAAAAGAAAGAAACTACTAGCATTGTGCCAAAATTCCTACCAAAAGGTCTTCATCTTATAACCCAGTAAAAGTGGTCTAAGTTAGACTCACGTTCATTTTCTTGTCCAGCACTTTGAGTCTGGGCTAATTGGCAAAAGAAGCCACTCAATGTCCGAATATTGTCTGAGAAGCTATCGCACACTCTGCTTAGTTTCTACCCTGTATTTTAAAACTAAAATCCATTCGTGATTTACATAAAATGCATGTATTTTATTGGGGTTTATCTTCCTGTTGCCACTGGATGCTTTTACATTCCCATTTCTAAAAGCTTACTTCTGTTTGTACTCACCACCAAATATTACTATTACTTACTTGGAAGAATTATTATAAAAGACACTTTGAAAAATCTAGCTTACTTTCAGGTGCTGAAAAATACATTTTCTCCAGTGATCCTTGGCTTCCATTGACTTGTAAACGGTTCCCTGATCCGTCTCCTCCCTCGCGAGGCTGTGGTTTGGGAACTGACCAGCTGATGTCACTATGGTACCGTGAATGCAGGCATAGTTCAAGTTCACAGAAATGTTGCATTGGTGTCCAAGCAACCCTGGGAAAGACAGCCTCCCTCCCTACCAGCACAGTGTCTGCCCTGTCTCCTCTCTCCCCCTGCCTGCATAGTGTATAAGATGGACAACTAGCTAACGGATTTAATTCTGATGGAGAATTATCTATAGTCAAGGGGGCAATGAAACCCAGACATCTATGTAAGGACGGGGTTGGGGGTTGGGGCAGATAATGATCTATTATCTATGTTTAGCAAATAGAGAGTGTTGGGCTAATAATCCATGGGTTACTTTTCCTTATGCTATAAGCTTTCATTTCCATCTTTTTAAGTATGAGTAACTTAGAACTATCTATGAAGGGGCTGGTTAACTGGGTGATGTAATTTCTAGACTTAAGTCCTGTGTCCTTTTCTGTGCCTACCCTTGATCACAGAGTTTCAGCTGAACTTGGATTTCATATCAGTCTCGTGGCCACAAATTTTAGAAAGTCATGGAGGTTTGGTGTGAGCGAAAATACTTGCATATTAGGGACAGCCATAGAAACTCAGTTTCCTCGTGGGTCAAGAAGTTTTATGATTTATGTTTTATTTTGGTAGCAAAACAAACACATGCACAAGAGATGAGACTCAAACAAAGCATCTCACCACTTGGTCCTCTGCAGTGAGCTGGCATCTGCGATGGGTAGATAGAGGCCGGACATCGGTCCCTGTCACTCACAGCTTTAAGCAGATGTGACAGTGTCTTATTCAGAGAGAGTGTCCATAGTTGACATAAAAAGTTTTGATGACACCCTGCTCTCATGATCCCCTACGGAAGAGCTGACTCTACACCCCAGTTCTGGGTGACATATTTTTGCCCCTCTTGCTGCACTCACTGGCCACCATCACATCAGGCTCCCCTGCAGAGACAAACTCCGAGCCACTGAATGAGGTCCTTCCCTGCGGCCCACATTGAGGTCCCTACTGAACTCTCCCGTGTGTCTCTTCTTCCGGTGCACAACAATGGAAAGAAGGCGTCGGTGAGGAGGAGTGCATCCTTCTTAGAGATGTCAGGTTTAGGGGTGTTTGGCCTCTGATGCCAGCTAAGCCATCACTCCATTGCCGGGACACGGTACACGGCTCTGAAGTGATTAGAGCAATTACTCCGAGTTACCTGCCATGGTTAATCATCTCCAGCCCCCGGATGGGAAGAGGTGGCCCAGCCCTGCCTTTCTCCTGCCAACCGTCGCTATCAGATGCCATCTTTGCGCCTGGCATCCCCTTAGATAGATGCTCGAGTTTCGGACAGTTGTTGGCAAAACTTAACTTTCTTGCATTTTTTTTCTGTGTCTATTTTCATCCTCCTCCTACTCAGAGCAGGTCAGCTGAGGCTTATTATGGCTTTCTTTTTTTTTTATGTGATGTCTCCTCCATTCCATTTGGCATGTTCTTTGGCTGACTTTCCTTGTGATAAAACAAGAGTTCTTCTGAGTTATGAAAACATGGCATGCGTTCCTTCATCCCACCAAATCATCCTGTGATGAGAAGGTAAAAGCCTTTTGGTGAAAGTGGGGGTTACTGAAGAGGAAAGAAATTTCAAATCCATAGGAAAAATGGCTTAGATCTGATGTGGAAGTTGTTGATGAGGAAGAATTTATTCTTCATCACCGTGACCCACATCATCATCAGCGCTATCCTAGTTTTGACGCCCATCAGGCACTTGTGTGTATGTGAAGTCGCCCTATAATTCCATCAAAATGAAATTATATGTACGTAGTCCTGCCTCTCTGAGTCATGCATCAGAAGCTTTGCTTGATACTCAAAATTCCTTGTAGGACAGAGGGAAATGCGGTATGTCTCCTTACATTATTGTTTTACGAGGCTAAAGATGTGTCTCATTTCTGGTGCGTGTGTTAGCTCCATTGTTTCCACCTCTATCAGAAGACAGCTGCCCCTTCTTTACCACTCGTGAGAAAAAGGGAAATATTTGTTTGAACAAGCGGAGGATTCAATTTCCTCCTGTACCCTAGACGGAACAGAAGCAATGCGACTGTCCTCACAGAAGACAACACAGATCGTCACGGGACTTCTTCAGTGAAAGGTGGGACGCAAAACCGCATCCTCTGTGTTTGGATGCGGTACCCAGGGGCCGACTTGCATAGTAAAACATTGGAGAACAAACACTTAGGGTAGGGAGAGTTCCTCACTTCTGTCCTGGGTCCAGCTGTTTGCTCAGCTGGAAGACACGGAATTATTCTTTTAGTGTTTTGATGCAGGGCCTTCAAAAATCGATTTGAATGAGTAGATTATGGTTCAGCTTTTGAAATATGACCTGCTTGCTCCTGTGGTTTTAAACAAATCTCTTTGTGACTGATAATCTCCCTTTCACCTTATCACCTTGGGACGCTTATACACCCCCAGCTCCCCTTCACTGCTGAGGAGCAAAGTCTTCACAGGCACAAGGCCGCCTTCAATGTCGTCCCTCGTAACAGAAGCAGATAATGACATTGGTAGATGGTGGTGTTGTGCAAGCCTGGAGCGCCTGAATGGAAGCTTTTACAGGCTGCCCTAATTGCCTCACCATGTAGCAAGGTGATCCCATGCTGTCACCCAAAGGTGAGAGAACTTTGGTGGCAATCATGTCTGTCTGTGTTTTCACACGTTGTGACTGGAAATCTCCTCCTTTCTCAGTGTGATGAGAGAGAAAGTCATTTAGTTCAGTGAAGAGAGAAAATCCAAAAATGTGAGCGACTGAAGCCGCGTCAGTCATCTCACGAGTGGTGTGATCACTCAGAACCTCCTCTGTGGGGCAAAGAGGACAATGGGGTCGGTCATTTTCATGCTAAACCGAGGCAGCCTTTTCATTGGGACACAGAAGTTTCATGTGCGTCAGTTTGAGCAACACGATCCAGCGGTTCTGCCAGGCAGGTTTCTGTATTTTTTCAAACTCTGGGTTCCTACTGTGTTTGTGTGAGCTACAGTTTCTCATGAGTGGAGAGTTGAAAATTAAAAAAAAGCAATTATAATTGGTGTGACATTTAAATGGATATTGTATTAGGGTTCTTCAGAAGAACAGAACCAATAAGATGTCTGTAGAGAGAAAAATATATTTATTATAAGGAATTGGCTCATGTGATTATAGAGGCTGATATGTCCTAAGATCCGTCGTTGACAACCTGGAGACTCAGGAGGGCTGAGACTGAAGGACGAGCCGGTGTTTTGGTTTGAGTCTGAAGGCAGGGAAAAGCCAATGTCCTAGTTGGAAGACAGCCAGGCAGGAGAAATTCCCCATAACTCCGAGAGGGTCAGCCATTTTGGTCTATTCCAACCTTTAACTGATTGGACGAGGCCCACCCACCTTAGGGAGCAAAATCTGCTTTACTCAGTCTACTGATTTAAATGTTATTTTCATCCAGATACCCGCTCACAGACACACCTCTCATATTTGATTGACTAAGTCGATGGGCATCCTGTGGCCTAGTCAAAGTGACACATAAACTTATCCATCGCAGACATCAACTAACAAAGTACTGAACTGGGAGTCAGGAGGTCTGTGAGGTTAGATGAAGCCAAATCTTCTAAAGCCCTGTTACCTCTTACCCCTTCTCATCCCTGCTCAGGTGGACAGGCGAGCCACAGGTCACTGAGTTGGTGCCAATTGCTCAGCTGCATTCCTGCCCTTTGGTTGTAGAGCTCCATGTCCTATGCCAAGCGAAGCTTACCCTCCTTGCCAATGTGGCTTTTAGGAATTTTTGAAGATCATGTGTTGACCAGGAATTGGGTCCTTGGTTTTGGGGACCCAATTCTTGGGTTTGACCACCCACATCTTGTGTGTCCAGGCAAATTATTAGAGCCTCACTTTTCTTCTTTGCAAAATAACCAGTTATTTTACAAACCCATATGATCTCAAAGTTCCTTTCCACATAGCAAATCTTATAATTAGTAGATAACTTGGAAACTAATTAGCAGATGAACTGGAAAGTACTGTTTTAATTTTATTGGTGTCTTATGTGTGAAGACTATTTACATATTTTTTAGCTTTTTGATAATCTGGAAATGATAAGCTTCTAACTTCCACTTTTGGAAAAAATTTTCTTCTACATAATTGCATCCATCTTTTCTTATTTTGCTTTTGTCCTCTGTCTAAATTATTCCATAAAGATCCTTAAAAATAAGCTGATTTCTTTCCATGGTAATAGAAGTCCATTCTGTGAAAACACTTGACACCCTATGAAATAATAATCTTTAGCTAACGATTTCTAAGTGCTAGATTTTGTAGCTCAAGGGCAAACCCCATGCTTGTTCTATCATTGGTCAGTTTTGAATCGGATGACAACTGATACCAAGAAAACATTCAAGAATGTCAATTTACATTTTGAGTATGTTCCTATTAAACAAAACTTTTGCATGTGTTATGATTAAATTTATAGGACACGAGGCATATACACACTTCCTGTTGCTGTTTTCTTTTGAAGAGAAGGCAAATAACCTATGGCTTTGGTGATAAGACTGCCGACCTCTCAACTTCACACTTGATCTTTCGTAGTGCCCCAGTGTGTAGTGACAGAGACAAGGGCTTTTGATAAAGATCCTTCTGGAATAACCCACATATTCTTCAAGGAATCGTGACTGACAAAGTGACGTGCTGTACGTTATTGCAATGACATGGAGATTGAAAATGGAAAAGTTAAATATAAATCTTCATGGAAGTTTCAGTAATTTTTAATAATTTGTTCTTTTGTCACATTGCATATGTGAATGATATATTTGTCCTAGAGCAATACGAATTCATTTCCCCACATCTGTAATATCTGCAGTAAGCTAAATTAAAAATGCATTTGTACTTGTACAGTTAAATGATCATATTTAATGAAATGTCAGAGATGAATCTTGCCAAATAGTCAGGAAATTATTTTAGAGAGGGCAGCATTTCATTACTCGCAGTCAGGGAAAAGCGAAGTGATTAAACAAATGGTTTACTGCTCTAAGGTGGTGGCTGCCCCAGAAGAATCAAAACCTAGTGTGTGGGGTTGATAGATGAATGCTGCATTTCTAGGTCTTAGCTCTCTCTCTCTTTTCCTACTCCCTGCCAACCCCCACGGATTCTCGAGTGTGATGGTAACTCGCCTTAGGAGGTTTAGAGGTATTTCCTATGCAACAAGGAACAAAATAATTAGCAAATGGAGGTGACACCTAAGAACCACCTCATATGAGGTCTCCACCACTCAGGTTTAGCCAAGTGTAGGCAGAAGAAGTGAAGAGGAGGTGCAGGACAATTGAAGGAGAACAGGAAGGAAGTGGTCAAAGAATGATGGGCTCTAGGCCGTAGGACTTCACCCATGGGGCGTTCAAACTGGAAGCAAACCTGAGAAGAGATAGGAGATTAAGCGGCTGTGCTGTGGGTAGGAACAGAATAGAAGAGGATAGGTGGTAACAGACGGCAAGTAGGAACAGAGGAGAAGAGGAATGAATGAGTAGGCGATAGGCATGATGGGAGGCTATGGCGTGTTTGAGACAGCAGAGTGGGGTTATCATGTGGCCAGTGCGACTTGATTTGTCCCTAACACACTGCCACGTTCCACACTAATCCCATGCAACAACCTAATGTGCCGACGGGTCAAGACTGAGATGAAGAACCGTCAACTGTTTTGGTTGGTGTTATGGGCTGAGTCGTGACCTTTAAAATGATATGTTGAAGTCCTAACCCCAGAACTTCAGAATGCGACCTGATTTGGAAATAAGGTTGTTGGAGATGTGATTTGTTAACACGTTGCATATGGCAGGGTTAAAATCCCTCATACCCCTCTGTTCCGGCAGGTATTTAAATGAGACCACGTTGAAATGAACTCTTCTCTTTAAAATGCTTTTGCTTCCATATTATTTATAACTTTTCAATGACATTTTTTGTACTTACATAAATTTAGCCATTGATAATATTTGCTCGTTATGTATCAACCAAACCTAATTAATTAAATAAATCTTGCAAAAAATAAAAGGTCAAGTGTAAAAACGAGAATTCTCATTACCCATCCTTAATGCATGGCTCAGAAAAAACAAAGATTCTCGTGATCCGTACGCAATGTGTTAAGAGGAGGTCACTCTGGAGTATGAGGGGCCCTTATTCTTATGCATCTGGGGTCCTTATAAGAGGATGATGGGAAATACCCAGGCAGGAGGCCATGGGATGAGGGAGACAGAGAGGAAGGGGTGCAGATGCAAGTCACTAAAGATTGTCAGCCCCCGCTAGGAGCTGGGAGGAGACAAGAAAGGAGTCTTTCTAGGAAGCCTCCAGAGGAGCAAGTCCCTGCTGACACCTTGATTTCAATCCTCCAGCCTCTAGACCTGTGAGATGATACATTGCTGTTGTTTTAGGCCACTCAGTTCGTGGTACTTTGGAGTGGCAGCCCTAAGAAATGATGACAAGGGGTATGACACAATTCTGAAGGGCGGAATCAGTGCTGTAGGCTCAGTGTTTTGAATTTTTTTTTTCTTAAGGCAATTCCTGTACTTTTCATTTAATGTTTTTTTTTGTACTGTCATTGAGGACCAGGGAGAGGTGAATGAGACGTTCTCCTCAAGCTGCAAAATTTAAGGGGCTGCCAAAAACCTCAGCAATTGAGATAAAGAACCTTCTAAAGCAACATTTAAAAAGACAATGAAAGCAAAATACCACCATAAACACAAGATCAGCATTTAAAATACAGGATTAGTATTCCCGATTTTTCATCTTGCCTCTGTGTGGTTTGGCAACATCGGAATAATACAAGTTGTTTAAAAATGGTTCTAATAAAGGCTATAGATATAAACATAGTCACATAAAAAGCACTGTCTTTTCATTTTATTTCAGGTGGACGCCAAAAGAGAGGAGAAAGGAACCGCACGGGGACTTGGATTGAATTCCCTTTTTCCCACGTGAGCACGCGGCATCAGGTAGGAAGGCGAACCCAGCTCAGCATCTTTCGAATGTGAAATCTGCATGAAAGAAGGCAAGCTGCCCTCATCCCAGTAGTGAAGGGAATTAGATTCTTTGGCCTTTACCACATGACAGTGAATGGCTGCACAGTAAATAAAGCAAAAACAGTTTCTGACATATTTTCACATCCTATCCTGGAGGCACTGGCTGTTGTTACAAGTGTATTCAATGTACCCATAGGCCTGATTATATGCTAGGGAGAGCTGACCAGAGGCATATTCTGGATCAGGGAGATGCTGGCTTACAGCTGGTGGCAAAGATGTATTGGGTCAAAAGTGGAATGAGGAGAGGTCGAGGGAGGAATGTCACATCCCATGCTTAATTGAGATGAACCTTGTGTCGTTGCATAAATATATTGTTGAGTGTTTGTTTAGCAGTCACAGATGGTTCTTAGCTAGTTTCTCTCATCCTCTAAAAGTACAAATATGACCCTGGTGGCCAATGAAGTGGCCTGGGATGTGGATTCTATCACCGAGAAAATAAACAAAGGTAGAAATAAATGAAACATGAGGGTCTGTGATGATGAAAAAAACATGTTTCTACCGACTCCTTTTTGATAGACAGTTCCATGGATTTTCACACGTGCGTAGGTTCATGGAACCACCCCAATCACATGAAAAACATTTTCATAACCAGTGAAACTCCCATGTACTATGCCTGTATAGCACGTTCCTTAAAACTTAGTTCTGTCGTGTCTCTGAAGAACGCTCTGTTAATTTTGATGGGTTGAGCGCTTATTTTCCCATGATTCCACTTAAAAAATGTAAAACTTGATTGAGTGCAGTGTCAATTACTGTGCTAAGCACATGAAGGACACTATTTCAATAAATAATTATCACAACCTGAAGCCTAGTGTTGTCTGAAATCCACGGAAAAGGTAACGGAGGCTTAGAGAAGTTAACTCACTTATTTGTTCAAGGTTAGAGTTAGTTAGGGCCAGGCCACTGTCTGTCTCCATAACATCATATTATTCTAGCTCTTGTTATTTGCTTAAGATGCCAAAAGAATCATAATTTAAAAAATGGCTCCACTCAATTCTGCCACGTGGGAAGGTGGCTCCCTGCTGGCCCACAGTGAACATTCGTGTCCCTCCTGCCAGCTTCTGACTGTTACTAGCCATCGCTCTTCTCTGTCTTCTCTCACTGCTAAGGGCTTCTCATGTCGTCTTTTATAGACGTTCTAACACCCACGAATCACTTTCACGGACAGTGTTGTGAGTATGAAGAGAGCAATTCATCAAAGCCAACATTTCCTCAATGAAGGGTGGTTGGTCTTTGTAAGGCCTGAGAGTCTCTAGTGATTTTCAATTTGCCGGGAACTGGAGAGATTATGGTGGATGAGAGGCTTTGAACTTCCGCCAATGTATTATTAGGGGAGTTTGAAAATCTTGTTTGTCTTGATTTTCTTTTTTCTTTTTTCAGATGTAAGGGGAAAAGGGCGTGCTGAGAAATGCTATAAGATGAATGCATAATTAACCTTATGTCCCCTTTTATTTTTCTGCCCACTTGATAATTATCCCTAACATCTAATTTTTTATACTTGCTCAAAATGCATTGTCCAATTAGGTTTGGGGTATGCAATGAGGGGTGACTATGCATAAAACATCACCCAGCTCATAGGCGTTCTATGACGAGTGCAAAGAGTCATTCACATTAAGAAGGAAAGGTGAGGGTTAAGTGAAATGGGATTTGGATCATCTTGCCACTTGTATTTTTCATGTAGGTGTTGTTTGCTTGAGGTGACACTCACTGTGGTTCCTCTTGTAAAGCTGGGGAAGAGCCAAAGAAAGCCGGTAGCTTAAAACCACGGCAAATACTTGGCAGTTCACAGCACTAATTACTCTTGCTTCAGATAGTAAGGTGGATTAGCCATAACCCTTATAATTATATTTTATCATGTTCCAATGAAAGTATATGCCACAAGGCCTGGTATCTGACAAAGGCCCACGGATGAGACAAGCCATGTCCTGTGGTGCTTGATAGGTGGACGTTTCTAGACACATTTTTTTTTTTGGCTAATCTTGGAAGGAATATAAGAACTGAGAACTATGTTGTTCTTAATGAGCTAGCTATCTTTCCTCATTCTTGCCAAGTTCCGTTTTGGCCAGCTCTAGTGACTAGGGAGAGGTCTAAAATAGTGATTCTGTAATCCATTCTTTGAAGTTTGAAAGATCATAGCTATTATTATAAATTCATATTAGAAAAATGAAACAACATACCTACTACAGAGAAAACAGAAGTTGATAACACTTCCTTGCTAGCAAAGAGTAGGCTGAAGATCGTGTTTATTTGGTTTTGGTAGGCTGTGAATGTATACGGTTCTTTTTCTCTCCCTGCACCTTTATCAGGGTGTCAGATCTGCAATATTTGATGTGTCCCATAAAAAGCTTTTAAAAAATAGCGGTGAACTTTGGGTAACCAAAGCGTGAACTTAATTCTTTGATAAGGTGACCAGATGTTAACATTGGTAAAGCGGGACACCATTGACCGGGGTGGGGAGGGGGTTCTTGATGAAAAATTGGGTCTATCTCTCGCCGTTCCCTAGCTTGTCGTGCATTCTTTCCAAAAATCGGGACTTTTTTAAAACGCTGCGGGACGTGGGACAAATTGTTAAAAATTGGGACTGTCCTGCCAAAAGCGGGACGTCTGGTCACCCTATTCTTTGGGTAACTTTGGGGTTTCAATGTAGACAGGGTCGGGACAATCTTAGATCAACGAGTATATTTGTTTCCTATGGCAGCTATAACCAATGACCATGAACTGGGGAGCTTAAAACAACAGGACTTTTTCTATCACATTCTTGGAGGCCAGAAGTCTGACATCAACATGTCATCAGGGCCACTGTCCCTCCAGGGGCTCTAGGGAGGGAGTGCCCCTTCCTTCCTCTTGACATGTGACCACATCACTCCAGTCTCAGCCCCCATGGTCCTATTTCTTCCTCTTCTTCGCTTTGCCTCAGAGCTTCTTTTACCTTTCTCTTATAAAGACACTTGTCATTGGATTGGGGGCCGACCTGTATAATTCAGCCTGAGCCGATCATCTTGAGAGCTTGCTCTGTACATCTGCAAAGCCTCTTTCCCCCCCAAAAGTAAAACTCACAGGTTCTAGAGAGTAGGACATAGACATACCTTTTGGGGGAGCCTCCATTCAACCTACTACAGAGGCTTTCAAGCTTGTTTGGAGAAATGCATTTTACAGTACAACCTAGGCCCACTCCATGGGGAAATCCAGAGTTTTACAGAACAATGCTTTCTCTTACCGTGTGAAAACGCACTCGGTTCTATTCCATTCTACACCATTGCGTTTCAGGCCAACACAGTCCTATTGGCTGATCTGCTCAGTTGATCTCAGGACCTGTTAACGGTGTGGCCGCCGCAGTTCTAGAGTTTAGGTGACCCTGGCTGCATCAGAATGTCAAGAACACTAGCTTGTCTTAGATTCCTCAAGGAGGGCACACCTGAATTGGCTTTGAAGGGGGTGAAGAGAATTTTATATTATTTGATGACCTCTTAATTATATTAAATGCAAATATGTATTGATTGACATGATCAATATTTATTGACATCTTTTCATGTGTCAGGTAGTTTGGTAGATATGGAAACCATAAAAATGAATTATACAAACCCATTCTCAAGCATTCCTTAAATTCTCTCCTCTGTCACATCATACAAATTATTTTAAATATACATTCTTAATCACCAGTGTCTCTGCCAAGGCAAATAGCTATTTGTAAGTGGACCTTTAGGTCCACTTAGTAACTTTTCACATGTATTCTTAAATACTCCAAATACAGTGTCCCACTGAAGCTATAAATTGTTTTTAAGAGGATTTGCAAGCAATTAGAGGAAAGCTATTTCAGAGAGGGTACTACTCTCAATCTCTCATAATTGTGTGGACATTTTGAGCACTTTGTAAGAACTACTACACATGTAAAAGAAATGACACAAAAAAAAATTCCTTCCATTTTGAGCTGGTGACGTAAGAGCACTAAAATCCGTGATTAAGAAAAATGAAATTGTATAAATTATAGCAGAAATGCCTGTCATCACCCGCATTAGCTGCTAAAGTGCCTCCAGGGGGTTAGCTTAGAAAAAGAAAATTACTTATCTGTAATTCTTACTCTCTTTAGGTAGCAATTATAATAGATATACACTCTTGGGGGTTAGTCAGTGGTGTGAGAGCCAGGAGTAGACCAGAAGTCAGCCAAAGAATGATCACCCTCCAGGAAGATGAACCTTGGGACGTCAAGGGCATAATGTATATGGAATGTCATTGCCCTCGCATATCCTTCCTACCTGACCATCAAAAAGAATGGGCGAATTTAGTCCCTCGGAAGAAAAGAATGGCTGAGTGGATCTCTTATTATGATTATCATATATTAAGTGTATAAAGGTCTAGCCTGAGGCATAACTGGTGAATTGGGTCTACTCATTTTCTCCCTGTGCCGCTCTGCCTACGTTAGGAATCCAGTACCCACTTCTTGCACCTATCTCACTCTGCTCTTAGAAAATACCTCTTTCAATTTATTTACACCATGACCAGGGCAGTCACATCAGAAAGAGCCTTGGAGAAGGAACCAGGAGCCACAGGCCTGGTGCTGGCTTGGTTACCAATTTGTCCTGGGGGCCGTGTCAGGTAGACCATGTCTCCTCTCTGGTCTCCAGTGTCCTCATTTCTCAATAGAAGGGTTGAACTAGGGAGCGTGATTTCTCTACATGAGCTCCATGAGTAGGGTGAGGAAGACAGGCTAAGCATGAGGCTAATTGTGGGCTAGCATGGCGGGCTAGATTGTCACCCTCGAATATGACCGCTGTGCTGGAGCAGAACTGACAGCCTCAGGGTGCAGCTGTGAGAACTCATCTGGAGCCTCTGCTGATACACAGGGAAGGATTCGAGGGTCTCTGCTGGCTTGACCAGAGTTTTTGAGGTTCTGTCCTGTGAGTGGTGGCTACACCCCCATCTGACTGCCCCTAAGGCTCTTTACACTGACTTGAGCGAGGGCGTGCTTCACGGAAGAGACCCTGGTGAGACCCTGGTGTTGTGGAAGCTGCAGTTTTCCTAGGCCCTGGGGGCCGCCTTGCGCAGAGGAGCAATCATTCCTGAAGGGTGACTGTCCCGTCTGGAAAGGCAAGAGCCACTCCAGAAATGGCTGCTTTGCAGCTAAGGAGGAACCCACACGGGAGGGTTTCCTTTTTATTCCTTTTTGACATGGACAGGGGCCAGCTGCACGTGCCTCTGAACAGAGAAACAGAAAAAGGGCATTTTTCTCTCTTCTGTCTTCCTTATGCCACATCCCTGCTTCCCTTTGTCTTGGAGGCCAGGCAAGGCCAGACTGCAAAGAGCAATGCCTTGCCCGGGCTCCGTGTGGTGTGCAAGGCTTTGGGGGGGACTCCTGACTGTGTCACTGAGCCCCGGGATGCCCGTCTGTTCTCAGCTTTGAGTGACTGCTATCCTGGAGCCAGAAGCAAGTGCGTTCACGCACCAGTCACGTAATTAGGAGTCAGAGTTCACTTCATGCATGGCACTTTTCCGACACATTGTCGCTTCCTTAGAGCCTCCCATTCGAGCCTAACACGAACCCTGCCAGTTGGTGGGACCGGCATGATCTTCCGTCCTTGGCAGATACGGAAACACACTCAGGTGGGAGCACAGAAGAGGGGACGTTCGGCTCTACTGGGGTCATGACAGGCTTCAGAAGGTGGTGCAGGGCCCGGCCCGGGGGGTCCTGGATTTTTGAGAGTCTGTGGCCTTCCCTCTGCTGTTTCGTTGCCCCTTCAGGGTCACCCGACCTTTTTCCTGCGGGGTCTCCGCAAAGACGTGGAGTTCTGGGAACGACAGCCAGATGGTCGTTGCCCGCCCGCCTGCTGGCCGTCCTGTGTGCGGGGCCTCCTCAGGGACACCTGAGGGCGAAGTCCACTTCCCACGAGCCAGGCTCTGAGCTTGCGGGGCCCCCACCCCTCCTAGAGGAGGGCAAGAAGGCCGTTGCTGGGGTGGGAACGGTGCGCTCCACATGCACGTCCTCGTGCTTCAAGGGAGTCTGCGCTTCTGCTGACAGGCGCGCCAGGGCCGGGGACGCTGCAGGCAGCGGCCAGTGACCCATGGTCCCTGTCCTTGAGCCGTCCTTCTTTCTGTCTTGCTGGGGTAGCTCTACGGACAGTAAGCTCGGAGAGTTTGGACAGGGATTCAGGATGAACCGGCCCAGCCACTTTGAGCCCTTCCTTGTACACATGTCAACTGTTTCCTAGTAGAATTGCCCCTTCTCTTCTTTTAAAGATTTATTTTTATTGTTTTTGACAGAGAGAGAAAGAGAGAGAGCGAGCGAGCTACAGAGACAGAAACAGAGAGAAGGGGGAGGGCCCAGAACAGTCTCCATAGCTGCACATCAGTGGTTTCTCCACATAGTTTCATTCCACAGGTGGGCGCGGGGCTGCACAGGGCAGGAACTGGGCCGGGGTCTCATCCCAGTGAGAACCGAACTGGGGACACTTCCCAGTTCAGCATATGGGTCCTCACGGGCCGGGGCCGGGATTCGATCCTCAGTCCCCAGGGTTCAAAGTGAGCTCCTAACCCACTGAGCCATCCAGACTCCCCCACCCCCTTCTCTTCTTTAAAGCACATTGAATTCCTTTTCTCTCCACTGCTACTCTTCTTCTCATTCTCCTTGCACCCTCTTTCCCCTCAAGATGCCTAAACCACATTTCACCCTTTGCTTTGAAGGCAACCACTCTAGGTAAACATTCCTAGGTGATTATTATTAGAGAGGCAGGAAGTATTTCAAGAGAGGGTGGAGGTCACTGGCCTTGGAGAGTCGCTGGATAACCTGTCTCAGGTCCCCACCTCCCTTTGCTGTTATCCTCGCCTCAGGCAATGTTTTTGGTTTCACTGTTGTTCAGCTCCCTGGAACGTGGAACTCGTTTGGAGGCTTGGATCTGTCGAACCGTATCTCCTGACGTGGAGAGAGATGTAGGGGTGAGGAAGGAAGGGGGGATAAGTCGAGTCTAGATGGAGACTCGGGTTCCTAAGACAACAGGGCCAAGTGTACTTTCATCTCTGAGGTCGGTAACCCCATCACACCCTTGGAAATGGATTTGCTTGAAAATGTATCTTCTGGTACTTGGAAGGGTCGATCAGTAATCTGAAAGCTTTTAAAATGGCAGCTCCTCTAGAGGAAGAATTACTCACTTGTGTGACTGGGTGCGAAGCCATCTGGGACACCCATTTTGATCTTGGGTGCTTGAATAAAATAAGAAAATCAAAGTGGAAAAGGACACGTAGATTGACTGCCGTTCCTGTGCTACACTTTTACCCATTTGTCCCATTTAAGCGTGTCCTCACGAACCTGTGAGTTGGTCTTTCTGTCACGTTACAGACGCCAAAGCCAACGTGCAGGGAGTTTAGGAAGTAGAGCCCAGAGCCAGTGAAGGGGGAGGTCCGCATTCAAACCCAACATGTCTGACTGGCAACTCTATGGAGAAAAAATCAGGGACGCTCTCGGCTGTTCATTAAGTTTTGACCATTTGGGGATGACTGTGACTGGGGTCATTGTAGGGCTTCCAGAGTTATTATCAGAGGTAGTGCTCTGACTTCTTCTAAGTCTGACGTATCCAGCAGGCAGGCTTCTGGGGCTGGTTCCTGTAGCTCAGGGGTTGGTCTCCTGGGCTGGGTGTTGCAGGCTGTGGATCAGAGTTCCATCATTGTATACGGTCTGGGTATTGTCTGTTTCTACGTGCAGGCTCTCAGTCCATATACATGAAATGAGGACTACCTTCTGGATTCGGATTGGCTCTAAGAGTAGAGTCAGTGGTAAACATGCAGCATACGGGGCACTAAAGGTGTAGGAGGAGCTGCCTATAGGGTGGAAATGTGTGTGGGTGACGTATGTTGGGTGTTCACAAGGTGCGAGGCTATAGGGGTTGGATTGGGGCTGAATTCAGGTCATAGCTTGGAGGGCTGAGCCCCCAGGAGGAATTAAAGCAACCCCTTTCTAAGGGTCAGGGTATGCTTAGGACATCCCTGGACATGTCGTGTATGGATGTTTGGTGTCTACATTCTGTTGATAGGCAGTAGTTTGGATCCCGTTCCCATGAGATGTTTGGCCTCTCTCAAATGGAAGCCAGAAGCCATCGCCCTCAGAGTTGCTGTTGGAAATGAAGGCCATGAGAAGAGAGGAAACTTAAAACAAAACAAAACTTAAATACATTGAGGTGATATCGGTTAGTAAGGTTCACAGGTTCCAGGTGTACAAATCCACATGACATCGTCTATGTGCTGCACTGTGTGCTTGCCACCTAGAGTCAATTCTATGTATTTGAGTTCTCTCCTTCCCCAATAAGACTTTATTTTGTTTCAACATTGGAACAGATGTGGTGCCTAGACGTGGCTGTGAATACCTTTAATAGAAGGTGACTTTTCTTCACCTTCCCCCGAATTATGGAAGGCTCGATAGGAAAGGAGAGTCTTTTATCCCCCCTCCTTAACTAGTATCACGTGTCCTACTCGGTAGCTGGGTAAAATAGTCAAAATATTTTTTTATAGCCGCTCTAAACAGTTTTACAATATACTTACTGTTTATGAGGAAGGCCAGCACATTGAGAGTCTCAGTGGCTGTGACAGGCGCCTATTAGGACTGCCAGTATTTCTTACAGAGTTTTGCTAAAATGCCTTAATCCTGAGCCACAAAGCCTAGTGTAAAATTTTAGTGGCTTCTGAAACTGTCGGCCTTTTTTATGTTCCTTGTCTGAAGTTCTCCAGAAACCAATGGAAGCTGACACAGCTACACGTATTTCCTCCTGTGAACCATGTTCATGAGGCTGTGGTCACTTACTTACAAAGAGAAGATGACAGGTGTAAATATCCCCCTTTAAATCATTAGTGGAGTGAAATAAAACAATATTACCAATGTTTGGGGGAGCTTTTTCATCTGAATTGAAGCTCTTCTTTTTCCAACCAAATTACATCTTTTTCCATGGAACAATTTAATAACTGGACAACTGAAAAAAAAAAAAAAAGAGAAGGAAAATGTAAGAATGTTTAACTTTTTAAAAGGCCTGAATGAATATATAATGAAATGAGACACAACATAAACTTTTTTTTTTTTTTTTGCAGAATCAGGGAGTAAGTTTAAATTATTAGCATTCTCTTGCATAGCCCATAGCAAATGACATAGTTTAATGACCTTAATGATAGAAACTCCTGTGAATAACAATGTGCTAGAAAATTATAAAGAGATTCTCATTAAATAGACATCCACAACCAATGCTGAGAGACGGTTACAATTTGGCAGAAGATTTTCAAAAAGCAAAACTGTGAAGTATGGTTACAATTAAAAAAATATTTTATGTTTAGGGTTCATGCTTAAGTCCTGAATGATGAGGGTACAAATGGCTCATTAAAATGGAAAACTTGACTCCTTACTCTTGGTTCAGAGGAGAACGATTCCTGAAAGCTTACCTCTGATCTTTTTTTTTAATGCCACCAAACATCAGAGATTGTAAGGGAGGAGAAGGTAAATGAGAAAGTTGAACTGGTCCGAAAGGCAAGCGGCATTTATTTTTGCTCATGTTGCATTACCAAGTCACTTTGCTTCTTAAAACAGGACAACAATATCTCCCTCCAATCTGAAACTAAAAAAGGGAAACATATTAAAAAAAAATTCCTCAAATTGATATGTTATGGTATTGATGGGAATTGCTGTCTTAGAAGTCACATTCTTCCAGTGACATCATCCTCTCTCTTTTTTTAAGTTAAATGGGATAATCTACCTGTTTCTTTGCTGGAGAAGCATTAGAAGTGAATTCTTTGTCAGTCAAACCGTTTATGAAGCATCTGTAACCGTATGCCCTGAACTATGCATGTCGGTGGGGAAGGGTGGACGAATGCGTCCCCGGCCCTCACATTGTGAACACACTGAGAAGTTTTAGACGCGAAGCACAGAGGGAATCCCAATTCAAGAGTTACAATTCTAGGATGGCGGGAACATGGGCATTTCACCCGAAAGTAGAGGGGCCATGATCTTTCCCTTTAAAATTCTGATCTGCATTCTTGATTCATTTTAAAATTATCCAAATTAAAACGTTCAAGGAAAACACATTAAAATGAGAAGAGGGGAGACATTACATATGCTAGTGTTTTGTGATCTCCTCTCTCTTTGACCTTTGTACTTGACTCACAAATCGTTTTCTCTGCATCTTTTTCTCCCTTATCACATCCCAACCGATACTTACAACCTAGAATGTCTCCTTATTTTTCTCCATACTCAAGTAATTGTAGATGCACATATATTTGCACACATATAAATATACCATATACAAATGTGAGGGATTTTGATCATTGGCTTATATAGAGATTAGGATCAGAGGGACATGGGATATAATATGATTTAGTCTGACTTTAGAATTTGAACTAAGAAATTTATCCTCAGACCACCCAGCATAGAATCATCTCTGCTACCTTTTCATTCATTCAAACAGAATAAATAAAATAGTGCTCAAACTATTTTTAATCATTGCTAAAACTGGTAATTAAAAAGAGAATAACATTTACAGATGTATGTATGTATGTTTGTACTTATTTTTTAATCATGATCTACATGCTGCCTTATAGCTGCTGGAGTGATAAATTGTTCAAAATTTGACTGAAATGATTGATTGCATTTACATTCTGTAGAAATCACCTAAGTAAGTGGTTTTGACACCTCTGAGAAGACAGGTGGAATAAACATGAAATTTAGTAGGGCTGATCTGGCCCCTTGGACACATGGCAATGGTATCTCCCTTGTTCAGGGTTAATGATGCTTGGATTCAGCGTCATTAACCCTTATGTCTTGTCTGTGTTTTATCTTATGTCTTAACCCACAGATAATGCCTTATCTGTGGTTTGTTGTTCTTCCTACTGATTCCAAAGGTAATGCTCAAGCTCATGAGGTGAATAATTTTTTTTGGCTACTCCTTTAAGACCATCTGTTACATTTTCAAATAGTCAAACTGACCCCCTCATATGCCAGCCCAGTGAAGTCTTAACCCTACTTCCCTTCTGGTGGCGGATGATGACCCGGGCCTGCCTCTCGCTGGTGCAGAGCTGGACACGCCTGTCGCTCTGCCTTGCTACTGTGGCCTTTGACTGCAGTGGTCTATAGCTGAATATTAGGGTTGACCACTGCTGTGTGCTCACCAATTCAGAGGGATTCTCAGTTCTCTAGTAACAGCATCTGGAGAACTTCGAAAGTTCAGAGGAAAAGAATTCTGCAGACGGATCCAACAGGCCATGATTTGAAGGTTTATTTTGCAGTACTTGTCAGAGCTCTTCAATGAGGGTTGAGCTAAACAATCAAATGGCCAGCATTTTATCTGGCAATTCTACCTTTATCTCATTAGCATTTCCACCCAGTTGCACCACAGTTCAGGATATGGGGTTGCGCTAGCTGGGGTCAGGAATCGAATCCCAAACCTCATGATTGCAAGGCAAGTGTTCAACTTCTGAGCTATACCGGCATCACCTCAGACTTCTCTTTTAAAAAACAGTTTTATTGAGATCTGATATACATTTTCTACAATTCATGCATTTAAAGCACAATTTCATCGCCTTCTATATGTTTAAGGAATTGTGCCTCTGTTACTGCAATTAATTTTAGAACATTTCCATTAGCCCAAGGAAGTACTCAGCACTCCTGAGCTATCACCACCCCTAGCCATAGGTAACCACATCTACTTTCTGTTGCTATATAGTTTCCTATTCTGGACATTTCATACAAGTAGGATCATACACTATTTGTTTCTTTGTGTGTCTGACTTCATTGACTTTGCATAACGTTTTCAAGGTTCAGCCATGTGGTAGCATGTGTTAGAATTTCCTTCCTTTTTAAGGCCAAATAATATTCCACGTATGTAGCACATTTTGTTTATTGGTTTATCCATCAGTGGGCATGTGATCCATTTCTACCTCTCAGTGATTGTGAATAATGCTGCTATAAACTTGAGTATACAAGTTCCTTCTTTCAGTTCACTCGGGTAAATACACAGAAGGGCTATTCAAGGGCTGTCTGGAGAAAATCCAGCCTTCCACGCCTCTTGTTTTCATATCACGTGCTTGCACATTTTCCAAACAGCCCTTGTATATCGCTGGGTCACGTGGACACTCCACGTTTAACCATTTGAGGAACTGCCATCCTTACTTTCAAGCAACGTATTTTTGTCTATAATTTCAATTGTGAAAAAAAGAATAAGTGGAACATTCTTTCAGGTCTTTTTCATCCTTCTTGCTTTTCAAATTGGCAACATTCACATGATGCTGAGAAAAGTTTCCTTGTTATCTGCCCTCCTACCCTTAATACAAAGGAGGAAAAAAACATTGAAAATATCTTTACGTAGACTATAAAGCAAAACAGGCAGGGAAGTTTCTCGCACGATTACATTAAAAACGAATAATGCCTTTTCGAGGAATACTGGAAGTCCTCCCAAGTTCAGGAATATGAATTTTCAAGGCCTTTCTTGCTCCTTGAAACCAAAACACAGCAGAAGTATATATATATATTTATAGTTGTGAAACAAACCCCTAAGAATCCTGCATGTAAATCGCGGCATGACACCAGCCTTTCCTGGTCTGGCCCCTTGAATCATTTATTTAAGCGGCGATAATAAAAGGTGTCAGCGATTCCGTTGTAAGCTCTGGAAGATTTCTGTGCACATTGACCTTTAAGCATGTGCGCCTTGACAGGTGAGCCGTTCTTAACGTGTCCCGGGAGATACGGTGTGGCCAAGGGGTCAGGCATGCTAATGATAAAATTACCGTTTCCCTTTTACTTCGGCAGGCCCATGCCTGACATTATAAATGTGGGCAACCTCCCACCTGAAGCGCTTTCTTTCATCTTGCTAGAGATGCTGCCCAAATGAGCGTGCAGATGGTGGTGGAAGACTTGGGTGGGGGAGATTGCATTTAGTGCATTTTTAATCACTTTAGGTTTCTTTTGCAACTTTAGGTTGCATTTTTCTCTTACGCTCAATCTGGATAAAACATTGTCTATTCTGGGGCTGGGGGAGAGGGTACACCTGGGGAGGGAGCAACGCTTCCTCTGTCACCTTGTAGTCTTGACATTTTTGAAGCATGGCCATGGCTCATGTTCTTTCTCAGAAGCTGCAGGTATTAATGAGGTTGCATTGGTGGCCAGCTTTCATCTGTAACAGCAGTCTCCTGCCTGCTGATTCCAATCGAATGACATTTCTGTGCTCCTGGAAGCCGGATATGGTTAAGCAATTAGGGACTCGGTGGCAGTGCACGGAGATGCACGCCTCAAGTTCATGCAGAAGAAAAAGGAGACACAAAACAACACCGGTCATAGGAGGGTCTGAAGAGGCTGGTGGCAGTTTGGTCGAGCAATAGAAAGTTCATGAAAAATGATGTTAGTGACACTTCCCCAGGCTAGCAATTTGATACTGTATAAACTGCATTTTTACATATGTATTGGTGTCATGGAATGATGTATTCTCTACAGAAAACATGTACCTAGGGATGCTGGGATAGTTCAGTAGTTGAGTGCTCGCTTCGCGATTGCGAGGTCTAACATTTGATTCCCAGCCAGGCCCGTGCAAACCCATATGCTGAACTGGCTCAACTGGTAACTGCCAGGAGGGCTCAGTGTCCAAGGTTCTTGCCTCCCACGTGGAAGACCCCCGTTCAGTTCCCGCCCCATGTGGCCCCACACCCACCTGTGTGGAATGAAACCATGTCACAACTGATGACGTACAACTATGGAGATGGCTCTGGGCCCTCCCTCTTCTCTCTTTCTTTCTCACTGTCTCTCATCTTCTCTCAAAAACAATAATAAAAAAAAACCCAACTAAAAAAACTCCCAAAATACAAAAAAGATACAAAACAAAACAAGACAAAGCAACAGCAAAACATGCAGCTAAATATCCCGAGACTCTGGGCTGAGCTAAAATGAAAATTGGAATGCTTTCATTATTAGGTAGTACGATTCATCATCGAATGTTTACTTTCTGGTGTGTGGAGAGTAGAGAACAGAGTAAGGATGGCATAAGGGGGCGGGGAAGAGGAAGAGAAAGAAACAGAGGGAGAAAAGAGAAGAAGGGGAGAGAGAAGGAGGGAGGGAGGAAGAAAGAAAGGAAAGAAGGAAGGAAAGTCTTATTTTCCACCCTTGGTCACATTTCATTGGTGACACATTTCCACAGCAGGGAACCCAGGTTACTGCTCCTTAAAAAGAGCAAGCGCTTCGGTGGCCCTGTGACGTGATCATGGGAAGTGTGAGGTTCTGGTGCATTCTAAACGTAGTTCCCCCCTTGGGAGAGACGAATGGTTACTAAGAAGCCAGCAACCTAGTGATCCATGGCCTTTGCAAAGGGATCTATCATTTAGATCCTCTCTCTACCACTACACATGTGACCTTAATGACATTTGCCTGCTGGTTATAAGAACACCTGCTACCTAAAGGAACCCAATAAATAGTGCCTGGTTGCTTAAAGTGTTCAATTAGCTCAAAATGCAGTACCGTGGGATTGTCACGTGGAGGAAAACTTCAGCCACAAAAAATGTCATCATGGATCTGTTCTGGTAAGGAAAGACAATTTTTTCTTTGACCATTTGTAGCATATTCAAATGGAAACTGGTGCTAATGAAATTATTCGCATGTAATTAGATATATTAAGTAAAGTCCCAGGTTGGCTCCGTGCTATGGATGGACTGCTAATTTTCATTCTTAACCGGCAAGAAGAGAATTTTCTCTGAAGATCTGTGCTAGAAATAGCCCCGGAAACGGGCTGATTTTGAAATCATTGCTGTGTGAGAGGCAGAGCCCTGGCATCCTTTTAAAAGAAAATGGAGTCTTGGGGATGCTGGATAGCTCGGCAGGTTGAGTGTTTGCCTTGCAACCATGAGGTCTGGGGATTGAATCCTGGCCCCAGCCTGTGCAAACTCATATACTGAACTGCGGCTCAACTGGTGACCGCTGGGCTGGCTCAGTGGTGATGGTTCTCGCCTCCCATGCAGGAGGCCCCGGTTCAGTTTCTGCCCCATGTGGTCCCACACCCACCTGTGTGGAATGAAACCATGTCACAGCTGATGATGCACAGCTATGGAGACTGCTCTGGGCCCTCCCCACTCCCCCCACCCCCTCTCTCTTTTTCTCTCTCACCTTGTCTCTGAAAAACCAAAACCAAAACCAAAGAAATCTTTAATAAAAAAGAAAGAAAATTGAGTCTTTCCATTCTTTCTTTTTGAGCTGATGACCCAGGATTGAACACAGAGGAAAAGTCTTTTCTTGCTTCTTTTGAACTCAACTTCGATAGGTTGACGAGGTCATTCAGGCTGAGTGAACTGGAGAAGTCATTTCCCATCCTCCCAAATCACAGTCGCATCGTCTTGCTTTATTTTTTGAATCAGCCTCAACTCAGGAGACGAGAGTCACAGCGTGACTCACATTTGCTCCAGACAAAGTGCTCGGCCTTGTGTGCAGTCACCAGTTTTCGACATCCTTCCCTGGGTCTGGAGGGTCACGGAGCGAGACAAGGCTTCTGTGGCCAACAGCATGCGAGGTTGGAGCTTCTCCCCACGCGTCTTGGGAGTGTGATTGAGCAGGTGCGGGGAGTCAAGAGTGTTGGCATGTGTGGTGAATTCCCTCCATTCCCCTCCCCTCCCCTCTCCTCTCCTCCCCTCTCCTCTCCTCCCCTCTCCTCTCCTCCCCTCCCCTCTTCTCTCCTCCCCTCTCCTCTCCTCTCCTCCCCTCTCTTCTCCTCCCCCCTCCTCTTCTCCACCTCGGCTGTGCTGTTGGCTCTGTTCTCTCCTGGGCTCTTGTCCACCGTACACAGTTGTGTTTATTTACAGCCAGGCCCCATCTTTGCCCCACTGAAGAGGGAGAGGGACTGAATTCTGTGTTCTCAGTATGGAAAGCTTTTCTCGGTCTAAGTGAGTGATATCTGCTGGAACAGGTGGGTTTCTAAGCACTTGGAGATGATCCTGTGTATTCCAGAGAATCCTATACAGTGTGCGTGATGTCAGCAGCATTAACTTGGGTCATTCGGGGATGTGTGTAAGCCCGTGTAATAATTTAAAAAAAAAAATTTTTTTTTTAAATTAATTAATTTATTTTTATTTTTGACAGAGAGAGAGAGAGAGATACAGAGACAGAGAGAGAACTGGGGGGCACTCCCCAGTTCAGCACATGGTTCCGCACGGGCCGGGGCCAGGATTCGATCCCCGGTCCCCGGCGCTGCAAAGCGAGCGCTTAACCCACTGAGCCATCCCGGCTTCCCCCCGTGTAATTATTCCTCCAGGCCACTAGGGAGACTGTGGTGTACTCCCAAACAGAGGACTTTCACAAGGTAAAGGGCAGACAAAGCTGAACAATATTCCCTGTTCACATCCAACAGCCACGCCTGACCCTTCCATTTCAAAGGGTAATGCGTTTTGTAGATTGAGGAAGAAACTAAACAGGCGACCCTCTTCGGGGATGTAGATTTCTCGGCTTCAGAAAGTGTTTATTGATTGTTCAGGTTTTTCAGAAGAACATTAATCATGCAAAAAGGCAAAGACATGAGACTCGGAATCGTGGCGGTAGGAGACAGGGGAGCTGATTTTCTTTTCACAGGAAGAAGACATGTCAACACATTTCTAATAATTAATCAATAGTCAAATAACTCAAGTGACAGATTGATCATTGTGGTAGAGACCAAAGTCTGTAAGATGCTATACATTTAAAACAAAAACAACACAGAACGCCTTTCTTTTGACATTACGCAAAGTTCTACTGATCCTATAACGTTTAATTCCTCTTTTTTCATCAGGCTCTGGATATAGGAAAATAAAAGTACAGTAAAGTGAAATGTATCCATTAAATTAGAAATTTAAACTTAAAGTACTCACCACTATTTCAGTTCCAATTTTATTAGAAAAATAAGATTATAAATTCCATATCAGCTTAAATAGACTGTATAATGGGCGATGCTTATAGGGTCTTTTATGAGATAACAAAGCACCTTTATTTAACAGAATTTTAATTGTAACCTGGTTTTCTTTAGCTGTTTTTTTTCTTTTGGAAAAAAAAATTTTAAATACAGTTTTAGTTTTTTGAGGTTTTTTTTGTAAAATAGGCTGTTGCTCTACTTGCTTATCATACAATGTTTTTTTTTTTTTTCTGAGTTCTTTGCCTGTTGGTTGTTGTGGAAGCTCCTGAGCCTTTAATTGGAGAGCTTGGGGGTCGAAGGTCAGGGTTCAAATTCCTGTTTCTGCCTTTTACCAGTTATATGACCTGGGCGGGCTTCCTGGTCTCTTGAAATCTCCATTCAAGTGTCAAAGGAAATCATAGAAGATTCTCTCTGTTAGGATAATTGTGAGGAGAAAAATGAGTTCTACAGTTAGCATGTAGTTGGTGTTCCTATTACTATCTAATGTTGCCATGTTCATTATCATTATTATTATATGATTACACTTATATAGAAACTCTGTTATTTAACATTTCTTATCTGTAAATCTTTATCACAGAAAAAATGATAAATATCCCTGAAATAAAGGATGTTCAAAATTATGGTCACAAGGCATTGGAAAATTCTGAATTATCTTGAATTATCAAAGAAAACTTACATTTGTAGCAGTATAGCTTTAGTGATATGTATATTATAGTATATTTTTATTCTTAAAAATTGTATATTTATATGTTACATATATTGATCCTTGGTCTACTGAAATATTTAATCAAATACCTGACTAGGCTGAATAATTTTACATTTCCTGTATTGTGTATCATCAGGCAAAGTCACAATGTTTCAATTGTGAGTAGAGAGTAAAACCTACAAATAGTCATAGTAAGTCATGTTTAATAATAATTACACGATTGGGTCAAATCAGTCGTTCCTAAATTTCCTGCCTGCTTTTCCTAGATTCTCTTTGTATCCCAGGACACTCATGTTGTTCCCTTTGTCTTGTAGAAAAGCCATGGCATGATGGGATTTCACAGGACAGTGTTATTGACTGATGTCACTTCTCTCAACTAAATTAAAAGCATTTATTGAACACCTGCTGTGTGCTAGGCACATTAGCTAGACACAGGGAATTCTAAGATCACTATGTAGTATACACCCATACCTTGGAGACAAGCTGAGTCTGGTTCCCGATCCTGTTTACACATTAGCCTCACTTTGGGAATTCAAAATGTGTAGCTCCTCAGACCACATCCCGGGAGAGAACATCGGTCTAGAGTAGGATTGAAAAGCAATAATTTATGAAAACTTTCCAAGTTGTTATGAGGTGCCATCCACCTGTTGGCTATATAGCACCTAGAAAGTGCTTTATTCAAAGAAATTCATCTCTAATGAGGAAAATTCAGGCACAATGTCAGACCAATGAAGATAATTTTGGGCTCAAAGTAATTTTCCTAGTACCCTAAAAAATTAGAATATGTAAGATCTGTATCATTATTCTTTACTCCAGAATTCTCTTTAATGTGCTTGATGTTGATGATAAATAAGGATATGATCCTGAACAAAAGGACAGAGCTAACTGCAGCTAAGAGTCCAATTATTTTGTGCTATTAGTTGAACCAGCCCTGACTCATTTTAATTAATAATTCAGGGGACATTCTAAGGGTTGGGAGTGTCCCCATATGTACATCATGCCAAGGGTAGGTAATGCACAATGTGAAGAATGCAGAAGTGAATCACAAAAATGGTCATCTTAGGGTATGTTCTGATTCAAATCAGCCTTTGATGTTAAAGGTTCAGGTCCACAGTATGTCCTCTAACTCCTTAAGGTCTGGTCTGATTGGCTCTTTTTCAATACAACTTCCTGGGACCAAATGTTTTGAGCTTTCCTCATGGGTAGCAGAGGTATTTGATGAGAGAAACACTAAGCTGGGGCACCAGGAGACCTGGGCCGTGTAGGCGTGAATTTGTCATCCAAGTCGTGACAAACTCCTTTTTAAGCTCAGCTGCAGAATCCACAACGAAAGTGCCTCAGTGAGTGAGAGATATGCAAAGCTCCAAAGAGCGGCAGAGAGAAATGGTAGAGTCAAAGGGACTTCTCAGGACGCCACACTGTAGCCTTTAAGTATCCAGCTGCTTAAAACATCATTGTGTTTATTGTAATTTGATGTGTGAAATTCTGGTAGGGATTTACAATTCAGATCCCGTTCCTAAGGGATTCCCATTTAGGGGCCTGTTTGTGTGATTGATTCTGAGCCTTCCCTCACTTATGGATACTTGAGATTGTTGGATACAAGGCACATATATGCTCAGAGACAAATGTTTATCATCATTACCTCTATGAATCATTTACCAGCCCTGACATGTTCTAATGTCCCCAACGCGTTAGCAGCACCCCCTCCTGTCTCGCTCCTGCCCACCGTCATTTCTCCTGCCCTCTCCCCTCCTGTCCCCACATTTCAAAATCCCCAAGTATTGCCCCCATCAATCATTGGACTTTAGCTGACAGCAGGGAACTGGGTGATGGGGAGGAGGGGTTGGGTAGGCAGCTGAATTGTTATCCAAATATCTCATTAAAAACGCAGAAGACAGACTTTTTGTGCTGAGGGAGAAGGCAGGAGAGAAGAGGGGATGAGGCGGAGGGTCCTTTCTGAGACATCAGACTCACTGCTCTGAAGATGTTGATGGTGTTTACTGACAGTTCACTCAGCAGTGTGTGTGTGGGGGGTCTCTTTGCTGAGGGAAAGAGCTCTGTTCTCTTGGCTGCCCGCCCCCCCCGCCCCGCCCCCAACATCAGGGCCTGTCCCAGGGTGGGGAGTGGGGGTGGGTGGGCACACCTCGCTTTTTTTCCAAGCAGGGACCTCCATCCAAGGCGCTAGCTGAGCTGATTCTGGCCTGGTTAGGCTGCATTTTTCTCATCGCTGGGTCAAGCCATGGTGTGATCCTCCTCACTAATTATATGTTCTGTTTTGAGCTCTTTGAACTGATTTGTAGTGTGACCCTTGACCTCTCTGGGTTTTTTCCCCCCTGTCCTCTGGGTTTCTCACCCGTCCAGAGCACAGTTTGTTGGTTTGTTTATCTAGTTAGTTAGTTGTCACTGCTGTTTGTTTGATATGACCTTATTATCAAAAATATTATGCAGTAGGCAACATCATGGTTCATCGTGAACACAGCAGAATTCACGTTAGTATTTGGCTGTGTATCTTCCCTTTTTTTCTCCTACACTTAGAGACGATAGTTGCCCTCGTGGTGAATATTCAGTGTGGTGGCTTGTGCGTGTGTGTTTTCCTGTGTTGTTAAATGATCTTCATAACTGTGACTTTTCATGGCTTTGTAATATGAAGGCATATTTCTCAGTCCTTTCTATGTATTCTACCAAGAACAGATATTGGAATTGAGATACAGTTTTTTCACTGAAAAATTCCCCCTGGACTTCCTTCTACTTGTTGCCTTTTGAAATATCAGTTAGTTTTGTTTTTGTTTGTTTTTTGTTTTTTTTTAGAATGAGAATCTAGCCCAGCACTTTGGAGGTAAAGCACTTAAACCACACCAAACCCTCCCAAACTGGTGGATACCCTAAGTTAAGCATTCGATTCTTCTACCTTTTGGATGAACCGTATCCCAACAAGCATTCCTTGAGTTTAGTTTCCGGGGCTACCAGTAAATTCATGTTGTGGATGCTGGGTGACTACAGGAAGCTCCCTGGGGCTAGGGGACTGGGACATGACTTCTACGTAGAGCTGCCTAAAGCCAGAACTGCAGATCTTCCATCATGCCAGGGGAGAGGACTTGCAAAGACCTGCATTTTCTGTTCCCGGGGACTCGGGGGAGACAAGTCACAGGATTATCTGCGTCACGAGAGCTCCCTTAGTCATTGGCTTCCCCATGGCAGGCCAACCACCTAAGAAGGCTTTACGTTCTCTGGGGTGTCGTCACACTGCAGTCATAAGAGAGATATTTGTTCGTACAGGGAAAGGAAGGAAGCTAAACCCGGATTTCAGTTGTTAAAAACCTTCTGACCTGGTTGATTGGGTTTTTAACCATTAAAACAGCATCGGTTCCTTTGCTTTGGAAACTCCTTGTTTCCAAGTGAATTCATCCTGGCCCTACAACATCCTTCTTTTTTCTCTCTTTTTCACACTAACCAGACTGCTGCTCCCCCTCCCACTATATTTTTATCCAGACTAGATATTGGGAGTCCCCTTCACTTTGTCTTTTACTTCTCAGCTCCAGCGCACTCACCATCTTAATTCCACCACCCACGGCTCTCACCTCTGTCTACTGCTACTTCAGTCCTGACACTTCTGCTTGCCACGCCTGTGCCCCTAACCCAAGGTGTGTCTGTCCATCCTCTTCGCAACTCCTCATGCCTGATATCCCACAGCCACTCAGTTTGTTCCATTCAGGTCTCTCATGGGTCCCTCTGACCATGTCACTCATGTGCTCAGGGACCACGTCGCTTCTGTGGTGGAGTCCTGGGTTCCTGGCCTGATGCACGTGGTGTTTCGGCATCGGCCGCCTGCTCCTCTCAGCTTGATCCTTACTCCTGACTCCACTGCATGAATGTTAACTGGTGGACCCCAGGCAGAAATGTTTGCCAGCAGTTCTCCAGGCAATTCGGATGCGTCTCAATGCAGTCACCTGCACACTGCGATTCCAAAAGTTGCACACGATGCCACGCGTACCTCTATTTTTCTGTCTTGAAGGAAAGGAGGCTTCATAACCCTTTTTAGTTACTGAGCTCCCTGGGTTCAGATCCAAGAGAGAATCCTCTGATGGCTAATTCTGCGTAGAAGGTTTAGAGCTAAACCACAGGATAGTAATGTTGCTCAGACCTAAAACTGTATGTTATAAGCTCGCCTAGGCACCCAACCAGTCACTTCGTTCCCCTGTCTCCCCATACCTCCTGATGCTCACACCAAGTCTTCATTTAGGAGAAAGAGAGGGAACACGAAAAGCACAGGGTGAGAAAACAGAACAACAAAAGGAGACGGCCCCACAACGTAGACGGCAAAATAGCAGAAATGGGGAACAAGGCACCCCAAACTTCAGGAATTCACTAGCCTGTGCACTTTCATGTAGTATCATTTGGCCATAGCCAGCACGAAACTGCTAAAACATGGGTTTTACTAATACGGCAAATGTTATTTAATAACATGGAAAATGCAGTCAGATGGAAAACGTTAAGGAAAAATGTCAGTAAGCAAAGTTGCCTACGTACTATAATCTCCATTGTGTGAAAAAGGTATAGGAAAAGACCTTTGAGAACACTACGTTAATCTTGGATCCCGTAGGTGCTATTAGTGATTTTTAAAATTCTGTTTTTTATTTCTCCCCCCCCTGATATTTTCAAATTAATGAGTTTAACAGCTACTACTTGGGGAAACTGAAAACTATAAGCTTACTTTTATGGTTGTCACTGTTGGACTGAACAGAGACATAAAGGGGAGAGAGATGTTGGCAAAGGTGGGAGAAAGGAGAGAGAGAAAGAGAGGGAGAGAGAGAGAAGAGAGGAGGTAGTCTGTGAGGGAGAAAAGCCACAGCAGTAAGGAGGTAAGGGTGCACGTTTGGTTTTAAAGACCAAGGCAGCGTGCTGTATTTTAAGGCTCCATCTTCAAACTGGGACTTCTGATTTTTCTAAGCAGCCCAGTACTCTCATCCGAGGCCACACTCAAAAGATGGCTTTTGTATGCTTTGCTGGTATTCTTTACACTCAGTGACACGTGGAAAAAACAGCTCCTTGTCACTGCCGACATAAAAAACGGGCAGCGAGCTCCTGGACGTTACTTTGAAGCCATTTGCATTTTGGTAAATGAGTCCCAAGATGGCAAAGCACCAGTGTTTTAGGTAATATTTTTCATATCCTTTCAGCTGCTTTCTACTGTCCAGTCCTCCCAAGCCAATCAAGGATGATATGAAGCTCTGACCCTGAGCCTCCCCCATCTGTCCCTTAGTCCCCCCTGAGCCAGGGACCTGGCTGATGCTGGAACCATCCTGACATGGGACAGAGAGGCTCAAGTCACTGTAAGACTGGCAGATGGAGGAGGTCATGAATATGCAGAAAGCAGGGTGATGAGAAGGACTACTCAATGCATAATGGCTGAATTACAATTTTAAAATGGAATGAGTTCGATAGTTATTATCAGTGTAATTATTCATAAATGTGCCTAATTATTCATAATTATTCAGAAGCTTATTACTTCCCCGACTGCCATAAGTGATCTCAGAGGCCAATTACAATGTGATTCTGGTCACAGGGCTCCGTGAGGGTTGTCCCTTCTGTCTCGGCAAACCCCAAGCTTGGTCTCTGGCCTGACAGAGCTGGGAGCTTGTTGTGTCGTCTGTCCTTTTAACTACAGACAACAAACCCGCTGCCTCCAACCCAGCTGAGTTCCAAGCCCCCAGTGCCTTTTTCCCTCCTGTCCGGTCCCAAGCGTCTCTTGTTGGGGTTCACGCTGTCCCTTCGCGGGCCGTGGCTGCTGCGGTTTAATTAGGGCTTCCTGGTCGGCCTCCTGCATTTGATATCTTAATAGCACGAGAGGGGCACGCAGGAAGCAGGGCAAGAGCGGCTGGACCCTCGTGCAGATCCAGGTTCCGTGGAGGAGGGTGCAGTTTTCAAGACGTGCCCGTCCAGAAGAGGGTGTGTCAGGGCTCCCAGACTTCTTATGCAGCCAGAGGCCTCTCAGGGTGGGGGACGCGGTCCTTTCTGACTTGCCCACGACAGCTGAGAGCTCACTGCCTCCCTGCGTGATTTGTACTCCTGGGCTCATGTCCAAACGGGGCAGCTGGGAGACGACTTTCCAGAACAATTTCACTTTGACCTCAGTGTGGCCAACCACCCATGTGGGCTCGGGCTTTGTAACCGGCTATTTTTTTGCACGAAGTTTCTCATGAACATGGGCTTCTGAGAAAGAGGCATGGCTCCATTTCTACCTTTTTTTTTTCCCTCCCTGGAAAACATTATAGCAATTACCATATTGTGGAGCGGCATTATCAAGTGCAAATTAGCATATAGATTAGTTCTGGGGGTCAGGGAGAAGGAGAGGTGGGTTAAGGTCTTTAAAATCATGTGTAGTTATGTGATACACAGAGGGGTGTGCAGCCCCCTGTCCCCCTCCTGCTTCATCTAACCCTGTGGACACATGAATGGGCCAATGGGTGACAGCCAAAAATCTCTCAGGGAAAGGCCGCTGGGTGCTGATTGGAGCTGAGATGTGACTGGGAACTGAGACGTGGCAGGTCTATTTCATGGACTTTAAGACCTGTATCCTCTTTCCATTGCTGCAGAGATCCCCGATCAGGTTCAGAAGGACACCCATAGGATGACTTAGAATCATCGAGTTCAGGTTTGGCATTTGGTCCAAGAAATGAAAAATAGTTGATTTTTAAAAAATTTTTATTTATTTATTTTTTTACTGACAGGGTAAAAAAAAAAAAAAAGACAGAGAAAAGAGTATAATCTGTCATTGAGACTTTTTGGGAAAGTGTGTCAAAAGGTAGAATGCAAAAAGGAGATGGATTAAATTACTCCCTTCTAACATAAGAATATTAGAATTGATTTATTGGAAAGTAAAGATTTGCAGGACCCACTATATATGTGTGTGTGTATATATATGTATATAAATTTATATACACATATATGTGTATATATATGTATATACACACATACATACAGACACACACATATATGTGTGTGTATATATGAACATATATATACATATATGCACATATATACATGTGTGTGTGTATAAAGATTTATGTTATTGTTTGAGAGAGAGAGAGAAGGGGGAAGGCCCAGAGCAGTCTCCATAGTTGTTCATCATTAGTTGTGACATGGTTTCAGTCCACACAGGTGGATGTGGGGCCGTGCAGGGCGGGAACCAAGCTGGGGGCCTCCTGCCTGGGATGGGAGAACTTTGCAGCCATCCTAGCAGTTACCAGTTGCACCACAGTTCAGCACATGGGTTTGCACGGGCCGGGGCCAGGAATCAAACCCCGGACCTCATAGTTGTGAGGCAAGTACTCAACCGCTGAGCTATCCCGGCCTCCCCTGCAGGACTCCCTTTTTCTTTCTAGGCTCTCTAACGACACAGGTGAATGATTGGTTTCCAGTCACTTGATCAGTGTTTATTGAGCACCCAGTGTGCACACAACACCGTGAGTGGTAGTGAATATAGCATAGAGTGCTAGCCTTCAAGGCTCCCGAGACGATGCCTTGAAGAAAGGGTGCAGCTTAAAGCTGTGCTGTACAGGAGAGCTCGGAGGGTGGGGAGAGCTTTGAGGACCAAGTGAACACTGATATGAGTTGGGGACTGACTTGGCCTGCACAGGACAAGTGCGGTGTGACTGAGCATTCCTGAGGACATTCCAAGCCAGGATGACGAACTCCAGGAGTCAGGGGCTGAGACGCTGTGTGTGAGGAGACTGGCCAGACAGAACAGAGCGTCTGTGTTGGGGCGTGGGAGGTAAAGATGGGGTAAGGACACCCAAGACCACTATCACCACTTTCAACCTTCGTAATGGACATACCTGGATCTAATTATGGTCTAGAAACATTACTGCGAAATAAAGAAATCCATTCTTTTTTCTGTCTGTAATTCCTGACACACAGTAGGCAGGCCACACTCTTTTCATAAATTAATTCGCTCCTTTAGTTCCATTGGAGATTAAATTGAATTAAAAACCACTAAAGGTCAGCCCGGTGCCCAGCATTAAGCACGCAACTTTCTCTGTAGCAACTATTATCACTAAGAAGCAAATAAAATAAAACAGGTTATGAAAATACACACAATCCCCCCTTTTTTTATTGTTAAATTTATGGGGGTGACATTGGTTGATATCAATCACACTGTTTCCAGGTGTACAATTCTACATGACGTTGTCTATACATTGCGTTATGTGCTCACCACCCCGAATCACACAATCCCTCTTAAAAACAATAGTGCCCGACCCTTTCTGAGATTGCCCCTTCAGCTCAGAGTTGGGGGTAGGCTTCGAATGGAACGCAGAAGGAACCACCACAGCACACAGAAAAACAACGGGGGTGTGTGTGTGTGTGCTGGTGAAATGGGAACACGTGAGCTCCAGGCAGCTGCACGGAGAGTTCTTTCCTCCCAGTGAGATGAAAGGATAAAAGCTGCAAGACTACAGCGCAGGGCTGACAGGCCAACGTGGCTGCAAAGCTGGACGGGCCCAACCAACCTCTTTGATTGCTGGAGCCAACACGATACATTTCATGCCTCCTGAGCTAGATCTTAAAACCCAGTCCCATGAGTGCGTTATTAGTGGTTTATCAAGGTAAGGACTGCTCCATTAGTCAGGGCATGAGAGAGCCATCTGGCCATGTGTGATTTAGCAGAACATCCCAGTCCCCAGCCCTGCCCCATTCACTGTCCATGATGGGCCCATCAGCTCTGCGTGCCACGGACTCTGAGAAGTTTTCTGGGTGTATTCTCTAGCTTACCTCCCACCTAGATTCTCCAAAGCTAAGCTGTGTGAGAGTCTGGGTGAGGAAAATACAAGATCCTTGCTCTTGGAGAAAAGTGCCACCACAGAGTAGGTGCTCGATAATTATATGGGAAGAAAGGTTCATTGAATCTTCCTTTTTGTTCTGTTTGAATCACCAGGTCAAAGAGCAGGGGTCTCCAACTTTTTGGCTTCTCTGGGCCACCTTGGAAGAGTTGTCTCGGGTCACACAGAAAACACACTCTCACTAACGATAGCTGATGAGCTAAGAAACAGGTCGCAAAAAAATGTCTCATCACATTTTAAGGAAGTTTATGAGTTTGTGTTGGGTCGCCTTCAAAGCTGTCTGGGCCGCATGTGGCCTGCAGCTCGCAGGTTGGACCAGCTTGTCCTACAGCTTTTATTGCCTTTACTGTGTTTTGTCATCTATTTCCCAACATGCAATGCAGCTATGAGAGGGTTTTTAAAATTTGTGTTCACAAAATGAACTATTTCATCCTCCCAGTTAGATTTCAAGTGGTGGCAGATGGGGCCCTTTGTCTCTCCCACAGCACCTGGGGTAATGCCCTGCTCAATATATGTGCGTGTTGATGGGCCGTAGTGGAAGGCAAGTGTGTTGTGGTAGAATGGGCACTAGATTACAAGGAGCTTCCCACGGAGAGGACTTTGAAGGTGACCATAGTGATATCCAGCAGTGAGGTATTAGCCCTTTTTCTAGGATGAGTTCACAAACTTCATTGTCAGACCTCGGAGGAATCAGAAAATCAGGTTTGTCTGGGTTTCGATAGGCAGTGGGAGAGTAAGCTGTAATCTTTTTGAGCCTCTGCTTGAACATATGTAAAATATGGATAGTAACTTCTGTCTTACCTGTCTAACAAGATCAAATAAATTGGATTTGTGAGGATCAAGTAAATGACTGTGTGTGTTTAATGGGAAGTGTTCCGGAGACTTCTTGCATTTAGCTGCGGTGGTACGCTGCGTGCATGACCATTTCGGAATGTGAGGCGTTCCCATTCTAAGGAAACAATGGTCCCTGAAATCCTTAATGCATTAGAGGGGAGCTAATAACTGGTTACAACTGGAATCAGGCTAGTCCAAAGCCAGGCTGCCTCTTTTTTCCCCTTCAGATGCTATGTGATAGGTGAGACAGCCTTGAGCATCAGAAGCACCTTCACCCAAATAAAAGCATATGCTGAGGACAGAGAAAAAGAAAAACAACCCCACCGGAGACGAGAGAAAGCAAGCTAACAAGCGATGTAAATCCCAGCAAACCCAGGTCTACAGGGTGTGAGGTGCCGTGGAAGAAAGTTAGAAAAATCTCTGGGTAAGGAGTTTTTCTTGGCGTTGTAGGCAGCATGAAGTATCGTGGGGAGAGTGTGGTTGATAATGTGCTATTAGCCCTGAGTAAATTTGATGGTGTTATTTAGGGGAGTCTGCTTCTAGATCTTTCGACGATGTCTTAATGTTCCCCATGCTGCATGTCTTACCAGAAGGTCCCCAATCCACCACTGACCCACCATTGACCAACTTTCAGGCCATTTTTTTCCCTGCTTACTTCATTTAATCCTATTGACAATGAGCATATTATGATTTTCATTATAACTTTATTTCTTTACAAAAGACACTTCCTTAATTGGAATGTTTGAGGTCATCCACACAATATGGTGATCCTGATGAGATCTGCAGACATTTTCTCACTTTAAACCTTAGCTCTTAACTCTAGATGTGTTTAAAAATTTGGAGGGATGTTGGGATAACTCAGCAGGTTGCGCAGTTGTGTGAGGTCCGGGGATCAAATCCCAGCCCCGGACCGTGCAAACCCATGTGCTGAACTGTGGTGCAGCTGGTAACTGCCGGGATGGCTCGGTGGTGAAGCTTCTTGCCTCCCACGCGAGAGGCCCCCAGTTCAGTTCCTGCCCTGCACAGCCCCACACCCAACTGTGTGGAATGAAACCATGTCATAACTCACGACATACAACTATGGAGACTGCTCTGGGCCTTCCTCCCCCCGCCTCTCTCTCAGCTTCTCTCAAGCAATAAAATAAATCTTTAAAAACACTTTGGAGAACTTGATTAACTGATCTGGGTTAGGCCCAGGTATTTTTCAAATATTCCCCAACTATAGCTAGAGCTTAGAAACAATTGGTTACAAAAATAGAAATTCTGGAGCCATGTTATCGATATGCATGTTTTAAAGAAATACTGTGATGACCCTTTTGTGACACAAATGATTAGTGGTCCTACCTCCCTCATTTTTCATTTGGAAGTCTCACTGCATATATAATACTGTGTGCGTGTGTGTGTTTACGAACACTATATGAATGACCAACTCCATAGATGCCATTACATAAGAGAGCTCTCTCTTAGTGCAATAAGGTGTCATACTTCTGTATTTACAGTGATTCCCTTGACACTGATGAACTGACGTATAATCTTACAGAAGTTACTATATCATATTGATTCATATTTATATTTAACACATAAAATGAAAAGCATCTACAAATTCCATGATTTTCAAGAAGCCTTATTTTCCCATCATACTTTTGGTGGCATTATGTTTTCCTTTTATAAACATGCAGAAATGCACTAACATACAAAACATACGCAAAAATATGGAGAATGATGTGCGTGTTAACGTGTTCTCATTTACTAACCATCTGACGTTAGTGACAATCAACATTTTTCTTCGCCTGGTGTCTTATCTTACGTTCATCCTTTACCTTCCAATCCCCAGTCTCTGACTGAGACAAACTTAGTCGTATCATGCTTGTACTTCCTTTAAAAAAGCTTAGTAATGGTTTCACATTACATTGCCAACAACCCTCACTGATCCCTGATTGAAGAGGCAGGCTGCAATTCCGTCTCTGGTTTGCAAGGTTTCCTGCTAAACCTAAACCCTTAAGCTATGTTCTTGCAGACTGGGACATTAGCAAGATCTCTCGATTGAATTACAGAATTGCATTCCACCAAGGGTTCGGTTTTGTAGAGTACTTAACAGTGAACTACATGAGGAGACTCAGGAGTAATAGGTCTTTTCACTAATGTCATCTTTTTTTTTTTTTTTTTTCCTTCCGTAAATCAGAGGCGGTATTACCAGACCTTTAGTTTTGTGGCACGGAACGGAGCTAAAGGTATGCCGGGGCTGGAAATAACCCACAAATTAAAGCATTTCTGTCATCTCCCAAAGGTTTATTCTTTCCACCGGTAGTTGTTAATAAGAATCATTGAAGAATCTGAGATCTTTGCTGTGACTTCAGACTTTTTGGGAGGACACAGATCTAACCTTTCCAGTGCCCCACAAGCTGAAACAATAAATGACCTAACTCATTCCCGCCTTCCACCAGTGACCTTGGGGCTCTCCCATGCCGGCCCCTTTCAGGGGGTGCTTTGCCCTCAGCCTGGAGACCTGGAGTGTATAGCTCATGTGGGCTCAACAGCGGTATGCTTGCTCTTTGGGGTTGACTCCGGCAGCAAAAGAAAGAGGCTGCTGTTGGGAATGTCCCCTGCGCGGGAAGCCCACGGCCAGCACTCTGGACATTGACTTGTCCCTGATGGGAGCTCAGGCCATGTGGCCCTGTCTCCTTCCAGCCCGGGTTCAGTGACCTTCATGCTGTGTCACACCTGACACACCTCGGAGTCTCAACCCTGTGCTGCCTCCTGTTACTTCAAGGAGACTGTGGATTTTTCTGGAAACCTTCTCAAAATGATGCTTAACTTTATTTCACTTTTACTCAAAATCCAAACACTTCCGATGTTGCCTGAATGTCTGGGAACAAAGAGAGGAACCAGAGAAAGGAGGAAACAAAAGAAAACAGAAGAAAACTATAGAAATTTGGGAACTGAAATTCTTGTTTTTTGGGGAAATGGGTGGGTGATGGACTGAATGTGGCAGTGTTTAAATGAAACTATAGTGTATGAAAATGTATAGGCCTTTACACCAAAATGAAAAAACAGTCAATCTTACTGTGTTGTCATTTTAAAAATAAAATAAATGGTCCATCAGGGGACAAAGGAAACACTTTTTCATGCCTAAGGTTGAATGTCAAGAAACTGTTGAACGAAGACAGAAGATCCTGGGAAGGAAAGGGTGTGAAAATGCCTTGAGATGGACAGTTATTGTGAATGTTGTTTAAAATATTTTTTTAAAGGATTAAAAAATAAATTCTTATGACACACACGATATTGTCACGACAGAGATTCTCCTTCCCTTTACTGGACAGAGGCTGCCTGGCTGGAAGTTTCATGGAGAGGACAGGGTCTTTGCTTTCCCCAGGGAGGGGAGACCCGCAGGTGTCTGCCCCAGAAACTGCTGAATTGGAAGCTGCCTTAAAAAAAAAAAGTTATTTTCTTGTTTTTGAGAGAAGATGAGAGAGAGAAGGGGGAGGGCCCTGAGCAGTGTCCATAGTTGAACATCATTAGCAGTGACATGGTGTCAGTCCACACAGGTGGATGTGGGGCTGCGCAGGGCAGGAACCAAACTTGGGGCCTCCCACGTGGGAGATGAGAACCTTCTCCACTGAGCCATCCTGGCGGTGACCAGTTGTGCCACAGTTCAGCACATGGGTTTGCACGGGCCGGGGCCGGGGCTGGGAATCGAACCTTGGACCTCTCAGTTGTGAGTCAGGTGCTCAATTGCCGATCTATCCCTGTATCCGCAGAAGCTGCGTTTTACATACATGTTTAAAAAAAAATTAAATGTATTGGGGTGATATTGGTTAGTAAAATTATATAGGTTTCAGGTATACAGTTCTGCAGTACATCGTGTGCGTTACATTGGGTGCTCACCACCCCCAGTCAGTTCTTTCATCACCATGTATTTGATGCCCCTCCCTCCTCTCTCACCTCTGCCCCCCCCCCATAACCAGTACACTATTGTCTGTGTCCATGAGTTCTGGTTTCATCTAACATATACCCAAATTAGACGCGTGCTGAAGGTCGAGAACCACTGGATGGAGCGTATCTGGTTTCCCTGGAGGTGGCTACTGAGGCCTGAGCTGAAAACCCACTCTGCGGCCTCCCCAGCACAGACATCCCCTGCTGCCTGCACGAGAGAGCCGGCGCCGGTCCCCCAGGGCTCCTTCCAGCAAAACGAAGCCGGGGTATCCCGGTTGCCTGAAGACGCGTCTAATTCCATTTTCATGACCACAGGCAGGATTTGGGGACTGCTTGTCCTTATTATCCTAAAACATCTGCTTTTGTCCCCCTGAATTTAAGTTTGATGTCATTTCCTGAGGCAGGTTAAAGGGAACAGGCTGTTGGGAGTGCGTAGTAGCTGTTAGAAATGGCATTTAACTGGAAGTTAGGCAACCTGCTCCTTAGCAAAGACAGGAGCCTGAGGCAGAAGGAGGTCCCTGTTGTCACCCCTGGCTTGGTGGGGACACACGGTTGTGGGCAGCTGCCATGAATGCTTTGTCCTGACCCTATTTCCTGACTGTTGCTGTCCACGAAAGATTTGCTCTGTGGGCCCCGGATGTTGGTGCAGAGAAGGCCCGGAGCTGTTGTCACCGGGTGAGCTGTCATTGCAAACCCCAGTTGTTGTTTCCCTGTGGGGACATGACTGGGTCTGTATGCCTTTAACTTTATGCGGAAAAACAATCCCAGCGAAAAGATGAGTTAGCTCCCACTGAGATTGCTTCCATCATATATTTTTCTTTTTAATTAATATTTCATGACCATTTAACCAGCAGTCTGTTAGCCTTCTAACAAAGGAAAAGGTATTATAACCAATAAAATATATTTATTGCCCTCATCTTAAAGTCTTAATTAAGGACCCATCCCTCATGAACACCTTTTAAAAAATACCATCAGAAGTGCACAAGAAAGAAAGATGCCCTTGTACGTGAAAAAGGAAACAAATCTTCTCATGCTTATCCCGTTAGATGGGTTTCTTGGACACATTTTAAAATTTGTGCAGTAATTAGCTTATCATGAAAGAGATAGAATTATAAATCTGCATAGATCTGTTGTTTGCTCAGTGTAGATTTTGTAGACAGCATATACATAGTATAGAATTCTCAGATTCGAGAAATTCAGAGAATTTTACTTTGGTAAATTTAATATAAAGATATAATAGAGCTCTATGTTGGAGTAATTCAAGAACACATTGTGGAAGAAAAACACATTGTGAGATAAAGAGCTTAATGCTTATCGGACAATCTTCAATGGGCATAACATAATTCTAAATATATCATTCTGACTGGATGTTTCAGTTGGGGGTTCTCAGGAATGGAAGGGGTGTAGCAAGTCTACACTGTTGAAGATTCCATGCAAGACAGCTGGAAAAGCAGTAAATTCTTGCTGAGGTGGCTAAACATCCCATAGACCAGAGTAAAGAAACAAATTCTAAACCAAAGGGTTTCACCCTCATTTGTGTGTTTAGAGTTCATGGTCCTACTCATCAAAGAAGATGGGAGTTAATCTGTACACTGTTATCTTCATTCGGGTGGGCCATAGATAATAAAAAACATATTTATAAGTGAATTGAGGCTTAGACATAGTCTGCTTTACTTAATTTTTTATTTGAGAAAAAGAAGGTAGAAAGAGTTGCAATGATTTCCTCAAGGCAACCTAGTTGGCCAGTGGCAAAACTGGGCCCAGAATTCACCTTGTACTGTCCTGTGATTATTCTAGAATTGAAAGAAGAGAAATTCCCATTTGTTCAGCCCATTTGATCAATGGGCATGAAGTGTTCTGTGTAAAGAGCTGTTTCGCTTATGCTCACTAGTTCTTAGTCAAGTGGGGCAAATCCAAAATGTTTGCTACATCCCAAAAAGGGCACCTTTTCTAGTAAATTGAACTTTAAAGAAATTTAGATTTAGGCAAGAAGAACTGTTTTCCAAGACTTTATCATAATCTCTACCCCTGAATCTGAATCAGTGAAACTGGAGGATCTGTTGAAATATTTGAAAAATGTAGGTGATTTTGATGAATGATTTTGACAGTAGAGTCATCTAGTAAATGTTAGAAAAAAATCCACCGAAATCTTTACACTATTCAGAATTTCAACTAGATTGTATGTGATACTTCTCATATTTTATCATATTCACTTTTTATAAGTAATACACGTTGCAGATATAAAATGCAAGTGTAGCATATCGAATGTCAGTAATCCTTGCTCGAGATGCTGAAACACAAAACAATTTTTCAAGTTGTTTCTGTTGCCATGAAGAGTAGTCAGTGAGCTTATTTTTACTGGTATTTCTGCTTGTGGGTGTCTGTATCTTGTTGACTCTAAGCTTATTGCAAAAGGAAAGTAAAATAACTTCCACTGATAGTAATAAAAATCTTCAAGCTGAGAAGGAACCACTTGTTGATCTATATTTTTCTGATGCAAAGTTGGTCTTGGTGAATACTCAGCATAAAAAACAACTAACGATAAATTAAACACAACACCTTCCAACGGTATTTTCTTTTTCTGAGTTGAATGGTGGAAAGAAGGCAGTAGTGTGCCACCTAGTGGTTGAACATGGTAGACTCCTCAAGTTCTGTTTTAGAGCTAATTTAAAGCATATCCATTTTCATAACTACCAATTCTTTCCTCCTGGACAGATTTCTTTTCCTTAAAGAGTCTTCATCAGGTACTATGATTCTGTTTGAAGATCAGAAACAATTTTAAGATTACTTGATATAAGTAATCACCTCTAATGTGCTGTTTTAATCACGTATGAGGGCTGTCTGGAAGGTAACCAGCCACGTAATACAAAAAACAGAGGCATTTATGGCTGTATTTTTTCCTGGACATCTCTCGTATATCCGTGAATATTTTCCATTTGGATTATAGCAATAAATAGTAGTACTTAATTAAAATTAGATACCACTAAGAACTATATATTAAAAATGATTCCACCTCCCCACACTGTACATTAGGATGCTAGAAGTTATTTCATCTCTTTGAGCTACCATTCACTTTTCAAATAAACATTGATTTCTACAGTGTGACTTTTAAGTGAATGCTTAGCACCTTCTGAACACATTTATCTATTTGGTAGAGTACAGTCAGTAATGATCACAGACTATTACTCTTCATATTTAATCTTACCTTTCTCAAGTCTGGATAAGTTTTTGTATTCTGGACTATGGTTACGGCCATCATATGTGTATGGCTGATTTATTATATTATAGAACTAGAGCTCAAGGAACCTACTGCTGTTGTATTATCCTTGAGCTTGGTATAGGATTTTAAGATTTTCATTCCACTTTGTGTTGGGCCTCCTATTATGTGAAACTCTGGCTGAAATTACACTGGGTGATGGTTAGGGGTTTTCCTAATCAGTGTCACTGGAGAAAAATTCCAGAAATGGAAATTCATTTACTGTCACAGGCTTGGGTGTATCTTTTAGTCTTTTTTGTCTTTTTTGCAAAGACCGCCTTTAAAATCAGAGCTAAAAAATTTTTAGACAGTGCAGCTAAACCAACTTCATAGTGTCGTGTTCTGAGATTCTCCCTATGAACTCGAACTTGAAATCACGTATTCTCCTACTCCCAATAAAATCCTAATTTTGTTCTGTTGGAAATCTTTGGACTTTTTTTGAAGGTCAAACTGTGTGTGTGTGTGTGTGTGTGTGTGTATATATATATATATATACATATATATATATATATATATATATATATAATTTTTTTTTCTTTTCTTTAGCTTTGCAGGGGCTTTTGGCTAAAAACAATACCACTCTTATTGAGCCTGGCCTATCCTTTAGGATTTATGAGGTTATGGAGGCTTTCCAAGAGGTTATAGTCACAGAAGATACAGCATACATTTACATTGCATTTCAACAGAAGCAAAAACACTGTTAGATAAAGAATAAATTGCATTAATCTGATTGCTTAAGAATATAAATTGTGAATAATGATTCCCTTTTGTGCAGAAATGTAAAATAGAAAATAGGATTCATTTCTGGTTTTGAAACTTTGATCTTCTTTATTCAGAGGTCACTTTATCAACTTCAGTCAGAGGCAATATCTTAATCTATCTCCATTTCTAACATAGTGGCATTAGTGAGATGCCCTATCAAGGGCATAATGTCATGTTACATAATAACTCCTTCCTTCCATCTTTTTTTTTGGTACAGAGCCAGATGATTCAACATTGCTAGTGAGTGGCACCCATACCTTTTGGTGCAACTTTTGAAGCAAATACTACAACTCAATCAAGGGTATGGAAGCCACTGTCCCAGGTCATTACCAATTAGATAGACCATCTCCATTAGGTTCTAGTCAAGCAATTCTTGCATCCTTTGTTGACTTTCCAGGATGCAAAACCCAGAGATAGAAAGGACCAACTGTACATTTATTGAAAAATTATCTGTGTACAAGCAATCCTATGCAGTTCAAACCTGTGTTATTCAAGGGTCAACTGTAAGCAAAACTGTATCACAAATCATATGTAGTTCTCATTAGTACTTGTTATGGTTTGGGGCATGTTCCCCAAATTCATGTACTGAAATTCTTTCCTCCAGTCCTTCTGAAGGAGTCCTTATTTGGAGACAGAGTCATTACAGGTATAATGACAGTTGACCTTTGAACAATGCAGGGGTTAGGGGTGCCAACCCCTGCACAGTTGAAAATCCATATATAACTTTTGACTCCCCCAAAACTTAACTCCTAATAGCCTACTGTTGACTGAAAGGCTTACCGGTACCAATAATACTAACAGTTGATTAACACATATTTTGTATGTTATATGTGTTATATGCTGCATTCTTACATTAACGCAAATTAGAGGAAAAAAACTGTTATTAAGAAAATCGTAAGGAAGAAAAAGTATATGTACTGTCTTTAACGAAAAGGAAATTTGTGTATAAGCGGACCGGTGCAGTTCAAACCCATGTATTTTTTTTTTAAAAGATTTATTTTACTGTTTTTGACAGAGAGAGATAGAGACAGAGACAGAGAGAGACAGAGAGAGAAGAGGGGGGACCAGAGCAGTCTCCATAGTTGTAAGTCATTAGTTTTTAGACATAGTCTCATTCCACTCAGGTGGGCATAGAGCTGCTCAGGGCAGGAACTGGGCCAGGGGCCTCCTACATGGAAGCTCACCCCAGCAGGAACCAAACTGGGCATCCCTCCCCCATGGGAAGTACACCCCAGTTCAGCATATGGGTCCACAGGGCCAGGGCTGGGACTGGGACTCGATCCTCGGACCTTGAGGCTGCAAAGCGAGCGCTCAACCTGCTGAGCCATCCCGGCTCCCCCACACCCATGTTGATGGAGGGGTAACTACAGTTAAGTTAAAATGAGGTCATGAGGGTGGGCCCTGATTCAATATGACTTCTATCTTTATATAAAGAGGAAATCTGGGCACAGACGTATACAGAAGGATTATGACAGGGAGTGGGATGTGTCCTCCCAGCTGAGCAACGGCAAAGATGGCATAAAAAGCCACCAGAATCTAGGGGAGTGGCCAGGGACAGGCTCTGTCTTTCAGCTGTCAGAAGGAACTAGCCCTAAGGATTCCTTAATCTCAGTCTTCCAGTCTCCAGATTGTGAGACAACAAATTTCCGTGGGTTCAGGCCCCCCGTGCATGGCACCATTATCTGATACATCGTCACACGTGTGGCAGTTCTCATACTTCTTGTGATCACCCTCATATGGGCTTGAGTTAGGATGCTTAGTTCAAGATAAAAACAAATTTCTGATAAAAATAAAAATTTAGATCCACAAAATAAAGTGTCCTGTTTGGGACAGACTCGTACTAGAATGTGAGCCGTTCTTCTTTGAAATTCGGACGTGACTGGGTGTTCTGGATGCTCATTTGCTAGCTCTCGTGGGCCTTTCTGGAGTATATTTGCCAAAGTCATGTATATTTATCCGAATCAAGCAGATTCTCTCTGGTGGCGACGTGAAGGGGCAAACGTGGAGATGTGCCAATGCTTTTAGGTTTCTGTCTCAGTGAGGTGTTTTCCTGATTTTGTTCACATATGTTAAACTAGTTCTACAACTAACTCACTGTTTAAGACATTGCGTAAATCATTTGACATCGCTGGGGCTCAGTCATCTCATTTGTGAAATGAGGGAGCAGAATGATATGCTTTCCAAGGTCCCTTTCAGCTCTAAATGTCTACCATCTGAGAAAATGCTTCTTAAAGAACATTAAAAAAAAAAAAAAGCCCAGCTTATGAAAGCACTAGAAAGTACTTAGCTATTATTATGGGTTGGATCAAAAATATAAGCTGTCACTTCTTGGGAAGCTTTATTACCTCCATTTCTTAGCAAAGGCTGAAGTTTAATGTCATTATGGTTCCCCTTAATGAGGGTTTCCTAATTTAGGAGGATGTTCATGATAATGATCAGTTAAGAAGATCACTGATTTGAGAAATGGTTCAAGTCTTAATGGGTGCTGAGAATGAAGGCTGAGTGATTACTGTATTTTTACTGGGCTGTTGGTGGTGATGTTTGCTTTGCTAATTGTACTTAATTTACTGTGAATATTTCCCCCCCAGAGACTCCTGTTGCTCTAAGCGATAGTGCTATTGGGTGAGGGAGGCATTGAACTTGGAGCCTCAGTTCACTGGCTAGCACATACACCGTTAATAGTGAAGGCATGCTGAACTTAGTTTTAGGTAACTTTGAAAAGGGAGTGTACTGAAGTGAGCCTAGGAGCTTTGCATCTTCCTTCCACAGGGCTTCTTAGACATGTAGGTAATTTTACCCATCAGTCTATAAAGTTCCAGGAGTTGGTAATGGTGCCGATGGTTCTTAAAAAAGAGAGCAGGTTATTTGTCAAAGATGGTTCTGGAGTTTCCTGTTTTGAGAGCCAATGGGTATTTCATACTGGGTGTCAGTGGGAAGTAGGGATGGTGGGAATGTGAGGGGTCAAGAATAAAGGGAAGGGAAGAAAATAATCCTGATGGAAGAAGAGCTCTGAGGAGCCTTTTGTTCTCACAGGGAGTGTGGCAGAACACTGGGCTCATGCCAGGACTCGTGGAAGGCGCTTGGCTTTGGGCCTCTTTTGTGAGGGTGACAAGAGGCTGTTGGCATGGCTGAGCTCAAGTTTTTCTCCCACTAACCACATCTTGAAGAATCACATCTCAAATCACTCACCAACCCAATAAACCCTTATCCTTATCATGAAGATATCTAGAAGGTTCTTTTTACTCTCGGTGAATCCATTTGTCCTGTCTGAGGTATAATTTGTCAAGAATATTTAATTACCCCCCAAAGAGAGTGTGGGAACATCCTGTTAGTTAACAACCTCATGCTAATTTCCCTCTTCTTTCCTGCTAATGGAATCATGGTTTTGTTTGGGCTACAATGTATCCAGTTCCTGGGGACAGATTGTGATTGGTCCATGCTGTGATAATAATCTTGCCCTTGGATTTCCGAGCTTCCCTTGCAGCTAGCAGTGGCTGTGTGTCCTGATTCTGGCCAGTAAGACAAGAGAAAGTCTGTGGTAGGGGCTTCTGGAGAAAGCAGCTGTTAGTGACAGGTACCACCCTTTCCCTTTTTGTCCTTCCCTGTCCCTGTGTCTTCCTCTCTGTAGCTGGATTGTAATGATGAGGAGAGAAGTCAGTGGGATGACCAGGAGGAAAGATTACAGGAACCCGAGCCTTGCATTCCATCGGCCCACACATTACCCTGAGCCTCCGACCTTTGGACACTTTGTTGTGCCAGGTCCTCCTCACTTCTAGGCTTCGGGCTGCATCATACGAAGAAGTACCGTATTTTCCGGCGTATAAGACGACCGGGCGTATAAGACGACCCCCTAATTTTACAGTGAAAACATAGGTTTAGGCCTATATTCGCTGTATAAGACTACAGCCTCGGAAGTGGGGAGTCGTCTTATACAGCGAATATAGGCCTAAACCTATGTTTTCACTGTAAAATTAGGGGGTCGTCTTATACGCCGGAAAATACGGTATTTATTCTTCCCTAGTGGGTTCCGCATTGAAGCAGAAAGGAGGTAACTTATGTACAGAGAGAAAGTGACGTTAACTGGGAAATGTATCACCTGGAAACTAGCCAACATCATCTGCGATGCTGTTTCCTTCACTTCAAGGGTTTCTTGATCCGAGTCGATCAGGCCTGTGCCCTGCATGTTTTGTTTTCTACTTGTTTTCTACCCACCAGGTAGGGGTGCATAAACTATCACATACAGCCATTCTACCCAATGTAATGATCAACAGTGGCACCGATTCCATACGTACATTGTATTCACATCGACAGCAACTCGCTTTGCTTTCTGAGACCCCAGTCGCCTTCCATCCACTGAGGAACGCTAAGCCACGCATCCCTGGCTCTGGTCTCATAATTCAGGTCGTACTTTTTTCTCCAAAGATAGCGAGGGTGGAGAAAGAAGACAAATAACTCAGCTGGACCTGGGAAAGTCATCTTGATCTGAGAACCAGGTGTCTGCTTTTCCACTGAGATTTATTGCCCTGTGTGTCAGTCGGCCCAGGCTGCACATTCCTGAGGAATGACGAGCCCCTTCGCGGGCAGATGGGCACTGACCTCACCCAGCAAAACTCTCTGAGGTGTCTGAGCCAGAACCCAGCCCTCCCTGGCATACCTTTGCAGCCACGTCCTGGCAGATACTTTATGACACGTTGCCATGACATAAAGCTCACACGAACTGCATTACGCTGCCCTGAGCCCCAGGCCACGGGGAAAAATGCTTAAGCGTTTGCAGTTGAAGCGAAATAGTGTGCTTTTAATGAGATCGCGTGCATGGCAGATCAAAAGCGTCCCCAAAAGGTAAAAAGTTCAAAAGGCCTGTACATGTACAGTGAATTTGACCAAAGCAGCCTCCACGACCTTTCTGATAGAATTTTAAAAAGCGTTTTAATGTTGCTTATCCTAAATGTTACATTTCAGCAGGTTTCTCCCTTACCTTTCATCACACAGGCAGGAGAACGATTTGGTGGTTGGATGGATGTATCAGCAGGAGAGTAAGGATGCTTTGCAGAACTCAGGGTCTGGAAGCGTTTGGGAATGTCCTTGGGTGGTCTCACTACCTGATAGGGTGTTATCTCTTCCAAAGGTTGGGGGTGGGGAGTGGGGGAAAACACGAAAGAAATTCTCAGCTTAGGAGACTTTAAGCTTTGCTCAAACCATATTCACTTCAAGAGACTCTCCCACAAATTGCCTTCGTTAGAATTAAGGGAGAAAGGGAGGAAGAAGTGACCATTTGCTGAGTGCCTAATGGTGTTGGGGACTTTAGATGCATTCTTTCATTGATTCCTCAAGGTGTCCTTGAGAGGTGGCTAGCGTGAATAACCTGTTCTTCTGCTGAACTTTATGTTTAGCCACAAATACAGAATTGATTATAATCATCCTTGCACGAAACTGATTTTGTACATGTCAGTCTTTGCCGTTAGATTGTGTGTGGCTGAGCCTAGGCCACTTCCGGCCACCACTTCGGGCCTACTCTGTGCTGGCCACAGTCTCAGACTCCCTTCTATGTGTCATCTCCTCTAATTTCGTAAAACTCTGGGAGTTTGGTTTTGGTTTGCTGATCTTATGGATGAAGACATTGTCTGAGACATTGCGTCACTGGCTTAAAATCCCCTGGCCGGGAAGTGGCCGAGCTGGAGTCTGACCTCAGGAGTGGGAGTGTGAACTCCATAGTTCTCTACAGTGTGCTGCTGTCCTCATCTTTGTGTCTCCTTTAGAATTTCAGTGTTTGCTTGATGGAATTCTTCCTGCATTCATTCATCCCTCCCTCCCTCCCGCCTTCCCTCCCATCCTTCCAAGACTTAGTTTGTTGTTTGAGAGAAGGTGGAAGAGAGAGAGAAGTGGGGAGGGCCCAGAACAGTCTCCATAGTTTTACATCATTAGTTGTGATGTGGTTTCGTTTCACACAGGGGATATGGGCCTGCCCAGGAAGAGAACTGAACGGGGTCTCCCGAGAGGGCGGTGAGAACCTTCACCCCTGAGCTATCTCAGTTGTTACTAGTTGCACTGCAGTTCACATGCGGGGTTTGCATGGGCCAAGGCTGGGAACTGAACCCCGGACCTTGAGATTTCGAGGCAAGTGCTCAACCTGCTGAACTATCCTGGCATCCCCACTTCTGACCTTTAGAAGTGATCTGTTTTCTAACAGGTGACCCTGACGTCCAAGCTCTGATTACCAGATTACAACCCCCCTCAACACATTTTGCCACCTCAAGACCCTCCTAACTCCTCTTGAAAAATGTGGTTCCAGGACCAGCAGCATCAGCACACCTGGGAACTTCATGGAAAGGCACTTTTTCGAGGCCTTTCCTTGAGACCTTCTGGATCTGGGGTGGAGCCCAGATGTGGTTTTAATCAAGCTTTGTAAGATGATGCTAATGCACGTTGAGACTCAAGAAACCATGTCTGAAGTGGTCTCGGGAGCCAGGCCTGAACCATTCAATCTCTTCTTTAGAAGCTGCCTGTGATTTTTCTGCAAATACACTTTGCTTTAAGTCTCACAGGCTGTAAACTGTGCACACCCCTCAGCGAAACACTGCACCTTCTCCGTGCTTCCATCAGACACCTCTCACATTGCACT